>CAVMJV010000328.1:32500-61254 GCA_963681835.1 Meloidogyne enterolobii
CGTGGTTTTGTTCTAATAAATGCGCTTTTCCGAGAGGACAAAGCTTTGGTGCATGTATTAGCTCTAGCTTTTCCACAGTTATCCATTTAGATAATCAAGATCAAGTAAATCATGGCCATTGTAATGAGCCGTTCGCGGTTTCTCGTTAAAACGATTAAACTTGTACATGCATGGCTTAATCTTTGAAATGAACACATCAGTTCAGGCAGGATCAACCAGATATCTCGTAAATCTAGGTAAAATTCACTCACGAAATCTGAGAGTAACATTTTACCCAAAAAAGCGATAGCTGAATATTTGTCACGCATCGTCGGCGCCAGAACGACACACGAGGCGAGACAGATTTGGTCTTACAACCAACCTCGGGTCACTTGCTGACTTTACGAGCACTCAAAAGTTTGCTTCGAACCGACCAAACGCTCATCTTGCCAATTCAGCAATGAATTGGCATAAAATTCATATCCTTCAACGAGGACGCTTCGTCTCAACACAAAATCTCAACTTTTCACTTCACCAATCCAGCCAAAAGGCTACATTTAGCATCAAATTTTTTTCTCTTTCATCGAGATTAGCGAATTTCTTATTTTCAGCCGAGAATTAATCCTCAGATGAATTCATGCTTGTCCTTCGTGAAATAAACCAAAAATCGCAATAATCTCGGTCGTGAACTCTCGCCCTTCGGGCAAACTCTAAAATTAATGAATCCCTAGCCCTTTAAAATGAACAGAAATCGATTTAAAACGGTTAAAAATCAAAGTAGCACATTTGAGTCTTCAGATTGTACCATAATCAAGTTGATTGGATGCTAAGAATTTACATAATAGGGCATCAAGTAACACGGAAGGACTTGAAATCTGCTACGTCGAGAATTATTTATTTTCCTATACATTTTTCCTTTCCATTTCCTGTGCAAACAACCACTTTATTTTACAATTCGCAAACACACAGCCACTTTTTCAATTTTACTCAACAGACAACCACTTTTCTTAATATGAGTCGAGGCGAAAAGAGAAATGGACCAAATGCAACCCCAAGCTATGCGCCACCAAGAGAAAAATAAATGTAAAGAGAATTAAAGCAAGAAAGAAGGCAAAAAGTGGTCGTAGAATTAGTAAAAGTGGTTGTTTTTATAGTAGTTATTTAATATTAGTAGTAGTAAAAATTCGAGTTCTTCGGGTTCTTTTTAGCAACAATAAAGAAAAATATTGAATTAATTAAATTAATTCAAATATTAGAATTATTTAATTGAATAATAATTTATTCAATTCCAAAGAATAAAATAAAAATAAATAATTTTTATTCCAATTTAAAACATAGTTTTATTCAATAGTGTTTGTTAAGTTTTTTAAGTGATTGTAGAAGATTAAAAAATATAAAGAAGAAGATTTTATTTCATAGGAAAATAAAATTATTCATTCATGCCACTAAGAGCGGAAGTGTTTTAGCGCTAAAGTGTGTGAAACTTAAAAGTAAGAAAGAAAAAATAGGGAAAAATGATTAATCCCTATAATCGAGGGTATAAAAATAAAAAATGGAAAGAAATAGAGCACGTGAAAAATATGTGAAATAAAATAAAAATTATCAATATTTTTCTAAAATGTCGAACTTCGACAGTAGTTTTATAAAAAATAAAATTTTAATCACATAATAGTAATAATTTTTTGAGATTTTTTTGAAAAAAATTTGATTTTTTTTAAAATTTTGACCATTATTATTGTTGTTTCCACTGGTATCGTTATTTCCTTCCGTCTAAGTTGAATAATTCAATATTCTTTTTAAATAATTCGTGAAAAAATGTAAATTAAAATTGAGGTGAACTAAAAAACTTTTAAGGATTTGCGCCACCATTTCCGTTAATTCTCAGCATACTGTGCGTCACGTGTTCCGATTTCCGCCTCCAATTTCTGTGCCGGAGCCGCCGCCTCCGCCTCGAATTTTTAATAAATGTGAAAATAAAAGTGTAATTGAAAAATACAAAAATGTTATTGAGAAAGATTAGGAAGATATTGGTAAAAATAATAAAAATTTTTCTTTATACCTACAAGTTATTAATAATTTTTACAATTCAACAATCAACAATCATTATTAAAATATTTTAATAATAATATTCAAATAAAAATATTGTCTCTATCCTAGGACATGCGTCCCATGAAAGTATATGCGTCCAAACAATGAAAAATTGGATTTTTTTTGGTGTTGCAGTTGAGGTTTAAATAATTCCTGAAAAAAGATGTAAATTAAAATTAAGTTAAACTAAATTTTAAATGTTTAAATGTTAAATTTATTCAAGATTCAAAGTTAAAAGAGTTAGGCTCCTCCCACTTACCTTTTAGGATTAGTAGGGAGCGAAAAAAATAGTGGAAAGAAGAGGGGAGAAAGAGAGACATGGAACATAATAATGTGAGGGAGCAATAAAAAAATAGTGATGAGCAAAAAACGCCTATCCTGGACTTTGTCAAATCTGCAGCAGTATACACTCTCTCGCAATGTGTAAACAAAAGTCCAGGAAAAGTCCAGTAAATTCTATTGGTCATTCAAGCGGATTCGCGGATTCGCTGTAAAATATTTTTTTAATTAGTAGTTAACCCAACGTATTCGCTTTTAAAACATTTTTTCAAAGAGTAGTTAACCCACCGCATTCGTTTTAAAACATTTTTTTTAAGTAGTAGTTAACCCACCGTATTCGCTTTTAAAATATTTTTTTAAGTAGTAGTTAACCCAACGTATTCGCTTTTAAAAATTTTTTCAAGTAGTAGTTAACCCACCGGATTCGCTGTAAAATATTTTTTTCAAGTAGTAGTTAACCCACCGCATTCGCTGTAAAACATTTTTTCAAGTAGTAGTTAACCCACCGTATTCGCTTTTAAAATATTTTTTTAAGTAGTAGTTAACCCACCGTATTCGCTTTTAAAATATTTTTCAACGTATTCGCTTTTAAAAATTTTTTCAAGTAGTAGTTAACCCACCGCATTCGTTTTAAAACATTTTTTTAAGTAGTAGTTAACCCACCGTATTCGCTTTTAAAATATTTTTTTAAGTAGTAGTTAACCCAACGTATTCGCTTTTAAAAATTTTTTCAAGTAGTAGTTAACCCACCGGATTCGCTGTAAAATATTTTTTTCAAGTAGTAGTTAACCCACCGCATTCGCTGTAAAACATTTTTTCAAGTAGTAGTTAACCCACCGCATTCGTTTTAAAACATTTTTTCAAGTAGTAGTTAACCCACCGTATTCGCTTTAAAATATTTTTTAAGTAGTAGTTAACCCAACGTATTCGCTTTTAAAAATTTTTTCAAGTAGTAGTTAACCCACCGGATTCGCTTTTAAAAATTTTTTCAAGTAGTAGTTAACCCACCGCATTCGTTTTAAAACATTTTTTTAAGTAGTAGTTAACCCACCGTATTCGCTTTTAAAATATTTTTTTAAGTAGTAGTTAACCCAACGTATTCGCTTTTAAAAATTTTTTCAAGTAGTAGTTAACCCACCGGATTCGCTGTAAAATATTTTTTTCAAGTAGTAGTTAACCCACCGCATTCGCTGTAAAACATTTTTTCAAGTAGTAGTTAACCCACCGCATTCGTTTTAAAACATTTTTTCAAGTAGTAGTTAACCCACCGTATTCGCTTTAAAATATTTTTTAAGTAGTAGTTAACCCAACGTATTCGCTTTTAAAAATTTTTTCAAGTAGTAGTTAACCCACCGGATTCGCTTTTAAAACATTTTTTTAAGTAGTAGTTAACCCACCGCATTCGTTTTAAAACATTTTTTCAAGTAGTAGTTAACCCACCGTATTCGCTTTTAAAATATTTTTTAAGTAGTTGTTAACCCAACGTATTCGCTTTTAAAAATTTTTTCAAGTAGTAGTTAACCCACCGGATTCGCTTTTAAAACATTTTTTCAAGTAGTAGTTAACCCACCGCATTCGTTTTAAAACATTTTTTCAAGTAGTAGTTAACGCAGTTTGCTGCGTTCTTCATCGATCCACGAGCCGAGTGATCCACCGATAAGGCTAGAAATTTTCGTTTTTTTAAATATAAAGAAAAAAAGAGTGCTGGCGTCCTCACCTAAGAGGCTCATTAAGTCTTAAACTCATTAGAGTCCTAACATGTCACCACATATACAGCCACGGACGTTCACAACTGTATCAGCAATACCTAGACACCAGCGACAGCCGTTTCACAACGATTAATTCATTGCGAATTCAAATTTGAACATCACATAAAGTAATGATCCAGCAGCAGGTTCACCTACAGCTACCTTGTTACGACTTTTGCCCGGTTCAAGCCACTGCGATTAAATTGGTTTCCATCAAAGTAATTTAGATAAATTAAATCAACGGTCCCCAAATTTCTCGAAATGGCTCAGTCCCGGGCAGCGACGGGCGGTGTGTACAAAGGGCAGGGACGTAATCAACGCGAGCTGATGACTCGCACTTACTTGGAATTCCTCGTTCACGGAAAATAATTGCAATTTCCGATCCCAATCACGGCAAATTTTCAATGGTTTACCCGCCCCTTTCGGGGTAGGACAAGCACGTTGATTTTGCCAGTGTAGCGCGCGTGCAGCCCCGGACATCTAAGGGCATCACAGACCTGTTATTGCTCAATTTCTTTCGGCTGAACACCGCAAATCCCTCTAAGAAGCTGTATACACTAAGAGTATGTACCAGCTATTTAGTAGGTTAGAGTCTCGCTCGTTATCGGAATAAACCAGACAAATCACTCCACGAACTAAGAACGGCCATGCACCACCATCCACTGAATCATGAAAAAGCTATCAATCTGTCAATCCTCACAGTGTCCGGGCCGGGTGAGTTTCCCCGTGTTGAGTCAAATTAAGCCGCAGGCTCCACTCCTGGTGGTGCCCTTCCGTCAATTCCTTTAAGTTTCAGCTTTGCAACCATACTTCCCCCGGAACCGGAAGACTTTCGTTTCCGGGAAGCTCCCCACCAAGGCAATATAATTTCCATCGGCGGATCGCTAGTTGGCATCGTTTACGGTCAGAACTAGGGCGGTATCTGATCGCCTTCGAACCTCTGACTTTCGTTCTTGATTAATGAAGACATTCTTGGCAAATGCTTTCGCTGTAGTTTGTCTGGCCACGGTCCAAGAATTTCACCTCTCACGGGGCCATACAAATGCCCCCGTTTGTCTCTGTTAACCATTATCTCAGTCCGTAAAACCAATAAAACTGAACCGAAATCGTTTTCTATTATTCCATGCACGATCATTCAAGCGAAAACGCCTGTTTGAAGCACTCTGATTTGTTCAAAGTAAACTTGCAATGCCTGTTAAGAATCCTGTTAAGGACTCAAAACCGAACATTACGATAAATCGATAACACCCAGAAACACCCGGAGGGTTCCAGGGTACCGATACGAATCCAACTACGAGCTTTTTAACCGCAGCAATAATTCTATGTATTAGCAGAGCTGGAATTACCGCGGCTGCTGGCACCAGACTTGCCCTCTGCTTGATACTCGTTAAAGGGTTTAAATTGTACCCATTCCGATGACCGGCCTCAAAGAGAACGATCTCGTTATTTCTCGTCACTACCTCCTCGAGCCGAGAGTGGGTAATTTGCGCGCCTGCTGCCATCCTTAGACGTAGTGGCCATTTCTCAGGCCCCTTCTCCGGAGTCGAACCCTGATCCTCCGTTATCCGTCACCACCACGGGAGTCGATTATGCTCCCGTCAAGTTGATAAAGTGGACGCTTGAAAGACACGCCGCCGGCACAAGGCCATGCGGTCAGCTTAGTTATTCTGAGTCAACAAGAAGCAGCCGAAGCCGCGTGGTTTTGTTCTAATAAATGCGCTTTTCCGAGAGGACAAAGCTTTGGTGCATGTATTAGCTCTAGCTTTTCCACAGTTATCCATTTAGATAATCAAGATCAAGTAAATCATGGCCATTGTAATGAGCCGTTCGCGGTTTCTCGTTAAAACGATTAAACTTGTACATGCATGGCTTAATCTTTGAAATGAACACATCAGTTCAGGCAGGATCAACCAGATATCTCGTAAATCTAGGTAAAATTCACTCACGAAATCTGAGAGTAACATTTTACCCAAAAAAGCGATAGCTGAATATTTGTCACGCATCGTCGGCGCCAGAACGACACACGAGGCGAGACAGATTTGGTCTTACAACCAACCTCGGGTCACTTGCTGACTTTACGAGCACTCAAAAGTTTGCTTCGAACCGACCAAACGCTCATCTTGCCAATTCAGCAATGAATTGGCATAAAATTCATATCCTTCAACGAGGACGCTTCGTCTCAACACAAAATCTCAACTTTTCACTTCACCAATCCAGCCAAAAGGCTACATTTAGCATCAAATTTTTTTCTCTTTCATCGAGATTAGCGAATTTCTTATTTTCAGCCGAGAATTAATCCTCAGATGAATTCATGCTTGTCCTTCGTGAAATAAACCAAAAATCGCAATAATCTCGGTCGTGAACTCTCGCCCTTCGGGCAAACTCTAAAATTAATGAATCCCTAGCCCTTTAAAATGAACAGAAATCGATTTAAAACGGTTAAAAATCAAAGTAGCACATTTGAGTCTTCAGATTGTACCATAATCAAGTTGATTGGATGCTAAGAATTTACATAATAGGGCATCAAGTAACACGGAAGGACTTGAAATCTGCTACGTCGAGAATTATTTATTTTCCTATACATTTTTCCTTTCCATTTCCTGTGCAAACAACCACTTTATTTTACAATTCGCAAACACACAGCCACTTTTTCAATTTTACTCAACAGACAACCACTTTTCTTAATATGAGTCGAGGCGAAAAGAGAAATGGACCAAATGCAACCCCAAGCTATGCGCCACCAAGAGAAAAATAAATGTAAAGAGAATTAAAGCAAGAAAGAAGGCAAAAAGTGGTCGTAGAATTAGTAAAAGTGGTTGTTTTTATAGTAGTTATTTAATATTAGTAGTAGTAAAAATTCGAGTTCTTCGGGTTCTTTTTAGCAACAATAAAGAAAAATATTGAATTAATTAAATTAATTCAAATATTAGAATTATTTAATTGAATAATAATTTATTCAATTCCAAAGAATAAAATAAAAATAAATAATTTTTATTCCAATTTAAAACATAGTTTTATTCAATAGTGTTTGTTAAGTTTTTTAAGTGATTGTAGAAGATTAAAAAATATAAAGAAGAAGATTTTATTTCATAGGAAAATAAAATTATTCATTCTTGCCACTAAGAGCGGAAGTGTTTTAGCGCTAAAGTGTGTGAAACTTAAAAGTAAGAAAGAAAAAATAGGGAAAAATGATTAATCCCTATAATCGAGGGTATAAAAATAAAAAATGGAAAGAAATAGAGCACGTGAAAAATATGTGAAATAAAATAAAAATTATCAATATTTTTCTAAAATGTCGAACTTCGACAGTAGTTTTATAAAAAATAAAATTTTAATCACATAATAGTAATAATTTTTTGAGATTTTTTTGAAAAAAATTTGATTTTTTTTAAAATTTTGACCATTATTATTGTTGTTTCCACTGGTATCGTTATTTCCTTCCGTCTAAGTTGAATAATTCAATATTCTTTTTAAATAATTCGTGAAAAAATGTAAATTAAAATTGAGGTGAACTAAAAAACTTTTAAGGATTTGCGCCACCATTTCCGTTAATTCTCAGCATACTGTGCGTCACGTGTTCCGATTTCCGCCTCCAATTTCTGTGCCGGAGCCGCCGCCTCCGCCTCGAATTTTTAATAAATGTGAAAATAAAAGTGTAATTGAAAAATACAAAAATGTTATTGAGAAAGATTAGGAAGATATTGGTAAAAATAATAAAAATTTTTCTTTATACCTACAAGTTATTAATAATTTTTACAATTCAACAATCAACAATCATTATTAAAATATTTTAATAATAATATTCAAATAAAAATATTGTCTCTATCCTAGGACATGCGTCCCATGAAAGTATATGCGTCCAAACAATGAAAAATTGGATTTTTTTTGGTGTTGCAGTTGAGGTTTAAATAATTCCTGAAAAAAGATGTAAATTAAAATTAAGTTAAACTAAATTTTAAATGTTTAAATGTTAAATTTATTCAAGATTCAAAGTTAAAAGAGTTAGGCTCCTCCCACTTACCTTTTAGGATTAGTAGGGAGCGAAAAAAATAGTGGAAAGAAGAGGGGAGAAAGAGAGACATGGAACATAATAATGTGAGGGAGCAATAAAAAAATAGTGATGAGCAAAAAACGCCTATCCTGGACTTTGTCAAATCTGCAGCAGTATACACTCTCTCGCAATGTGTAAACAAAAGTCCAGGAAAAGTCCAGTAAATTCTATTGGTCATTCAAGCGGATTCGCGGATTCGCTGTAAAATATTTTTTTAATTAGTAGTTAACCCAACGTATTCGCTTTTAAAACATTTTTTCAAAGAGTAGTTAACCCACCGCATTCGTTTTAAAACATTTTTTTTAAGTAGTAGTTAACCCACCGTATTCGCTTTTAAAATATTTTTTTAAGTAGTAGTTAACCCAACGTATTCGCTTTTAAAAATTTTTTCAAGTAGTAGTTAACCCACCGGATTCGCTGTAAAATATTTTTTTCAAGTAGTAGTTAACCCACCGCATTCGCTGTAAAACATTTTTTCAAGTAGTAGTTAACCCACCGTATTCGCTTTTAAAATATTTTTTTAAGTAGTAGTTAACCCACCGTATTCGCTTTTAAAATATTTTTCAACGTATTCGCTTTTAAAAATTTTTTCAAGTAGTAGTTAACCCACCGCATTCGTTTTAAAACATTTTTTTAAGTAGTAGTTAACCCACCGTATTCGCTTTTAAAATATTTTTTTAAGTAGTAGTTAACCCAACGTATTCGCTTTTAAAAATTTTTTCAAGTAGTAGTTAACCCACCGGATTCGCTGTAAAATATTTTTTTCAAGTAGTAGTTAACCCACCGCATTCGCTGTAAAACATTTTTTCAAGTAGTAGTTAACCCACCGCATTCGTTTTAAAACATTTTTTCAAGTAGTAGTTAACCCACCGTATTCGCTTTAAAATATTTTTTAAGTAGTAGTTAACCCAACGTATTCGCTTTTAAAAATTTTTTCAAGTAGTAGTTAACCCACCGGATTCGCTTTTAAAAATTTTTTCAAGTAGTAGTTAACCCACCGGATTCGCTTTTAAAAATTTTTTCAAGTAGTAGTTAACCCACCGTATTCGCTTTTAAAATATTTTTTTAAGTAGTAGTTAACCCAACGTATTCGCTTTTAAAAATTTTTTCAAGTAGTAGTTAACCCACCGGATTCGCTGTAAAATATTTTTTTTAAGTAGTTGTTAACCCAACGTATTCGCTTTTAAAAATTTTTTCAAGTAGTAGTTAACCCACCGGATTCGCTTTTAAAACATTTTTTCAAGTAGTAGTTAACCCACCGCATTCGTTTTAAAACATTTTTTCAAGTAGTAGTTAACCCAACGTATTCGCTTTTAAAATATTTTTTTAAGTAGTAGTTAACCCACCGGATTCGCTTTTAAAACATTTTTTTAAGTAGTAGTTAACCCACCGCATTCGTTTTAAAACATTTTTTCAAGTAGTAGTTAACCCACCGTATTCGCTTTTAAAATATTTTTTAAGTAGTTGTTAACCCAACGTATTCGCTTTTAAAAATTTTTTCAAGTAGTAGTTAACCCACCGGATTCGCTTTTAAAACATTTTTTCAAGTAGTAGTTAACCCACCGCATTCGTTTTAAAACATTTTTTCAAGTAGTAGTTAACCCAACGTATTCGCTTTTAAAATATTTTTTTAAGTAGTAGTTAACCCAACGTATTCGCTTTTAAAAATTTTTTCAAGTAGTAGTTAACCCACCGGATTCGCTTTTAAAATAATAGAATAAAATAAATTAAAATAAATCTAGAATTTGGCTATCCGGCCTTTTAGAGGCCTTTTAGAGGATCAATTTAATTGTTTTCTAAATTTTCGAAGAAAACTATTTATATAGAACTTCTAGAATTTGGCTATCCGGCCTTTCAGAGGCTCAATTTAATTGTTTTCTAAATTTTCGAAGAGAAAATATTTGTATAGAACTTCTAGAATTTGGCTTTCCGGCCTTTCAGAGGCTCAATTTAATTGTTTTCTAAATTTTCGAAGAGAAAATATTTGTATAGAACTTCTAGAATTTGGCTATCCGGCCTTTTAGAGGCTCAATTTAATTGTTTTCTAAATTTTCGAAGAGAAAATATTTGTATAGAACTTCTAGAATTTGGCTATCCGGCCTTTCAGAGGCTCAATTTAATTGTTTTCTAAATTTTCTAAGAGAAAATATTTGTATAGAACTTCTAGAATTTGGCTATCCGGCATTTTAGAGGCTCAATTTAATTGTTTTCTAAATTTTCGAAGAAAAAATATTTATATAGAACTTCTAGAATTTGGCTATCCGGCCTTTTAGAGGCTCAATTTAATTGTTTTCTAAATTTTCGAAGAGAAAATATTTGTATAGAACTTCTAGAATTTGGCTATCCGGCCTTTTAGAGGCTCAATTTAATTGTTTTCTAAATTTTCGAAGAGAAAATATTTGTATAGAACTTCTAGAATTTGGCTATGCGGCCTTTTAGAGGCCTTTTAGAGGCTCAATTTAATTGTTTTCTAAATTTTCGAAGAGAAAATATTTGTATAGAACTTCTAGAATTTGGCTATGCGGCCTTTTAGAGGCCTTTTAGAGGCTCAATTTAATTGTTTTCTAAATTTTCGAAGAGAAAATATTTGTATAGAACTTCTAGAATTTGGCTATCCGGCCTTTCAGAGGAACAGTTTAATTGTTTTCTAAATTTTCGAAGAGAAAATATTTGTATAGAACTTCTAGAATTTGGCTATCCGGCCTTTTAGAGGCTCAATTTAATTGTTTTCTAAATTTTCGAAGAGAAAATATTTGTATAGAACTTCTAGAATTTGGCTATCCGGCCTTTCAGAGGCTCAATTTAATTGTTTTCTAAATTTTCGAAGAGAAAATATTTGTATAGAACTTCTAGAATTTGGCTATCCGGCCTTTTAGAGGCTCAATTTAATTGTTTTCTAAATTTTCGAAGAGAAAATATTTGTATAGAACTTCTAGAATTTGGCTATCCGGCCTTTCAGAGGCTCAATTTAATTGTTTTCTAAATTTTCGAAGAGAAAATATTTGTATAGAACTTCTAGAATTTGGCTATGCGGCCTTTTAGAGGCCTTTTAGAGGCTCAATTTAATTGTTTTCTAAATTTTCGAAGAGAAAATATTTATATAGAACTTCTAGAATTTGGCTATCCGGCCTTTCAGAGGCTCAATTTAATTGTTTTCTAAATTTTCGAAGAGAAAATATTTGTATAGAACTTCTAGAATTTGGCTTTCCGGCCTTTTAGAGGCTCAATTTAATTGTTTTCTAAATTTTCGAAGAGAAAATATTTGTATAGAACTTCTAGAATTTGGCTATCCGGCCTTTCAGAGGCTCAATTTAATTGTTTTCTAAATTTTCGAAGAGAAAATATTTGTATAGAACTTCTAGAATTTGGCTTTCCGGCCTTTCAGAGGCTCAATTTAATTGTTTTCTAAATTTTCGAAGAGAAAATATTTGTATAGAACTTCTAGAATTTGGCTATCCGGCCTTTTAGAGGCTCAATTTAATTGTTTTCTAAATTTTCGAAGAGAAAATATTTGTATAGAACTTCTAGAATTTGGCTATCCGGCCTTTCAGAGGCTCAATTTAATTGTTTTCTAAATTTTCGAAGAGAAAATATTTGTATAGAACTTCTAGAATTTGGCTATCCGGCCTTTTAGAGGCTCAATTTAATTGTTTTCTAAATTTTCGAAGAGAAAATATTTGTATAGAACTTCTAGAATTTGGCTATCCGGCCTTTCAGAGGCTCAATTTAATTGTTTTCTAAATTTTCGAAGAGAAAATATTTGTATAGAACTTCTAGAATTTGGCTATCCGGCCTTTTAGAGGCTCAATTTAATTGTTTTCTAAATTTTCGAAGAGAAAATATTTGTATAGAACTTCTAGAATTTGGCTATCCGGCCTTTCAGAGGCTCAATTTAATTGTTTTCTAAATTTTCGAAGAGAAAATATTTGTATAGAACTTCTAGAATTTGGCTATCCGGCCTTTCAGAGGCTCAATTTAATTGTTTTCTAAATTTTCGAAGAGAAAATATTTGTATAGAACTTCTAGAATTTGGCTATCCGGCCTTTTAGAGGCTCAATTTAATTGTTTTCTAAATTTTCGAAGAGAAAATATTTGTATAGAACTTCTAGAATTTGGCTATCCGGCCTTTCAGAGGCTCAATTTAATTGTTTTCTAAATTTTCGAAGAGAAAATATTTGTATAGAACTTCTAGAATTTGGCTATCCGGCCTTTTAGAGGCTCAATTTAATTGTTTTCTAAATTTTCGAAGAGAAAATATTTGTATAGAACTTCTAGAATTTGGCTATCCGGCCTTTCAGAGGCTCAGTTTAATTGTTTTCTAAATTTTCGAAGAGAAAATATTTGTATAGAACTTCTAGAATTTGGCTATCCGGCCTTTCAGAGGCTCAATTTAATTGTTTTCTAAATTTTCGAAGAGAAAATATTTGTATAGAACTTCTAGAATTTGGCTATGCGGCCTTTTAGAGGCCTTTTAGAGGCTCAATTTAATTGTTTTCTAAATTTTCGAAGAGAAAATATTTGTATAGAACTTCTAGAATTTGGCTATCCGGCCTTTCAGAGGCTCAGTTTAATTGTTTTCTAAATTTTCGAAGAGAAAATATTTGTATAGAACTTCTAGAATTTGGCTATCCGGCCTTTTAGAGGCTCAATTTAATTGTTTTCTAAATTTTCGAAGAGAAAATATTTGTATAGAACTTCTAGAATTTGGCTATCCGGCCTTTCAGAGGCTCAATTTAATTGTTTTCTAAATTTTCGAAGAGAAAATATTTGTATAGAACTTCTAGAATTTGGCTATCCGGCCTTTCAGAGGCTCAATTTAATTGTTTTCTAAATTTTCGAAGAGAAAATATTTGTATAGAACTTCTAGAATTTGGCTATCCGGCCTTTCAGAGGCTCAGTTTAATTGTTTTCTAAATTTTCGAAGAGAAAATATTTGTATAGAACTTCTAGAATTTGGCTATCCGGCCTTTTAGAGGCTCAATTTAATTGTTTTCTAAATTTTCGAAGAGAAAATATTTGTATAGAACTTCTAGAATTTGGCTATCCGGCCTTTCAGAGGCTCAATTTAATTGTTTTCTAAATTTTCGAAGAGAAAATATTTGTATAGAACTTCTAGAATTTGGCTATCCGGCCTTTCAGAGGCTCAATTTAATTGTTTTCTAAATTTTCTAAGAGAAAATATTTGTATAGAACTTCTAGAATTTGGCTATCCGGCATTTTAGAGGCTCAATTTAATTGTTTTCTAAATTTTCGAAGAAAAAATATTTATATAGAACTTCTAGAATTTGGCTATCCGGCCTTTTAGAGGCTCAATTTAATTGTTTTCTAAATTTTCGAAGAGAAAATATTTGTATAGAACTTCTAGAATTTGGCTATCCGGCCTTTTAGAGGCTCAATTTAATTGTTTTCTAAATTTTCGAAGAGAAAATATTTGTATAGAACTTCTAGAATTTGGCTATGCGGCCTTTTAGAGGCCTTTTAGAGGCTCAATTTAATTGTTTTCTAAATTTTCGAAGAGAAAATATTTGTATAGAACTTCTAGAATTTGGCTATGCGGCCTTTTAGAGGCCTTTTAGAGGCTCAATTTAATTGTTTTCTAAATTTTCGAAGAGAAAATATTTGTATAGAACTTCTAGAATTTGGCTATCCGGCCTTTCAGAGGAACAGTTTAATTGTTTTCTAAATTTTCGAAGAGAAAATATTTGTATAGAACTTCTAGAATTTGGCTATCCGGCCTTTTAGAGGCTCAATTTAATTGTTTTCTAAATTTTCGAAGAGAAAATATTTGTATAGAACTTCTAGAATTTGGCTATCCGGCCTTTCAGAGGCTCAATTTAATTGTTTTCTAAATTTTCGAAGAGAAAATATTTGTATAGAACTTCTAGAATTTGGCTATCCGGCCTTTTAGAGGCTCAATTTAATTGTTTTCTAAATTTTCGAAGAGAAAATATTTGTATAGAACTTCTAGAATTTGGCTATCCGGCCTTTCAGAGGCTCAATTTAATTGTTTTCTAAATTTTCGAAGAGAAAATATTTGTATAGAACTTCTAGAATTTGGCTATGCGGCCTTTTAGAGGCCTTTTAGAGGCTCAATTTAATTGTTTTCTAAATTTTCGAAGAGAAAATATTTATATAGAACTTCTAGAATTTGGCTATCCGGCCTTTCAGAGGCTCAATTTAATTGTTTTCTAAATTTTCGAAGAGAAAATATTTGTATAGAACTTCTAGAATTTGGCTTTCCGGCCTTTTAGAGGCTCAATTTAATTGTTTTCTAAATTTTCGAAGAGAAAATATTTGTATAGAACTTCTAGAATTTGGCTATCCGGCCTTTCAGAGGCTCAATTTAATTGTTTTCTAAATTTTCGAAGAGAAAATATTTGTATAGAACTTCTAGAATTTGGCTTTCCGGCCTTTCAGAGGCTCAATTTAATTGTTTTCTAAATTTTCGAAGAGAAAATATTTGTATAGAACTTCTAGAATTTGGCTATCCGGCCTTTTAGAGGCTCAATTTAATTGTTTTCTAAATTTTCGAAGAGAAAATATTTGTATAGAACTTCTAGAATTTGGCTATCCGGCCTTTCAGAGGCTCAATTTAATTGTTTTCTAAATTTTCGAAGAGAAAATATTTGTATAGAACTTCTAGAATTTGGGCTATCCGGCCTTTTAGAGGCTCAATTTAATTGTTTTCTAAATTTTCGAAGAGAAAATATTTGTATAGAACTTCTAGAATTTGGCTATCCGGCCTTTCAGAGGCTCAATTTAATTGTTTTCTAAATTTTCGAAGAGAAAATATTTGTATAGAACTTCTAGAATTTGGCTATCCGGCCTTTTAGAGGCTCAATTTAATTGTTTTCTAAATTTTCGAAGAGAAAATATTTGTATAGAACTTCTAGAATTTGGCTATCCGGCCTTTCAGAGGCTCAATTTAATTGTTTTCTAAATTTTCGAAGAGAAAATATTTGTATAGAACTTCTAGAATTTGGCTATCCGGCCTTTCAGAGGCTCAATTTAATTGTTTTCTAAATTTTCGAAGAGAAAATATTTGTATAGAACTTCTAGAATTTGGCTATCCGGCCTTTTAGAGGCTCAATTTAATTGTTTTCTAAATTTTCGAAGAGAAAATATTTGTATAGAACTTCTAGAATTTGGCTATCCGGCCTTTCAGAGGCTCAATTTAATTGTTTTCTAAATTTTCGAAGAGAAAATATTTGTATAGAACTTCTAGAATTTGGCTATCCGGCCTTTTAGAGGCTCAATTTAATTGTTTTCTAAATTTTCGAAGAGAAAATATTTGTATAGAACTTCTAGAATTTGGCTATCCGGCCTTTCAGAGGCTCAGTTTAATTGTTTTCTAAATTTTCGAAGAGAAAATATTTGTATAGAACTTCTAGAATTTGGCTATCCGGCCTTTCAGAGGCTCAATTTAATTGTTTTCTAAATTTTCGAAGAGAAAATATTTGTATAGAACTTCTAGAATTTGGCTATGCGGCCTTTTAGAGGCCTTTTAGAGGCTCAATTTAATTGTTTTCTAAATTTTCGAAGAGAAAATATTTGTATAGAACTTCTAGAATTTGGCTATCCGGCCTTTCAGAGGCTCAGTTTAATTGTTTTCTAAATTTTCGAAGAGAAAATATTTGTATAGAACTTCTAGAATTTGGCTATCCGGCCTTTTAGAGGCTCAATTTAATTGTTTTCTAAATTTTCGAAGAGAAAATATTTGTATAGAACTTCTAGAATTTGGCTATCCGGCCTTTCAGAGGCTCAATTTAATTGTTTTCTAAATTTTCGAAGAGAAAATATTTGTATAAATTTGGCTATCCGGCCTTTTAGAGGCTCAATTTAATTGTTTTCTAAATTTTCGAAGAGAAAATATTTGTATAGAACTTCTAGAATTTGGCTATCCGGCCTTTCAGAGGCTCAATTTAATTGTTTTCTAAATTTTCGAAGAGAAAATATTTGTATAGAACTTCTAGAATTTGGCTATGCGGCCTTTTAGAGGCCTTTTAGAGGCTCAATTTAATTGTTTTCTAAATTTTCGAAGAGAAAATATTTGTATAGAACTTCTAGAATTTGGCTATCCGGCCTTTCAGAGGCTCAATTTAATTGTTTTCTAAATTTTCGAAGAGAAAATATTTGTATAGAACTTCTAGAATTTGGCTATCCGGCCTTTTAGAGGCTCAATTTAATTGTTTTCTAAATTTTCGAAGAGAAAATATTTGTATAGAACTTCTAGAATTTGGCTATCCGGCCTTTCAGAGGCTCAATTTAATTGTTTTCTAAATTTTCGAAGAGAAAATATTTGTATAGAACTTCTAGAATTTGGCTTTCCGGCCTTTTAGAGGCTCAATTTAATTGTTTTCTAAATTTTCGAAGAGAAAATATTTGTATAGAACTTCTAGAATTTGGCTATCCGGCCTTTCAGAGGCTCAATTTAATTGTTTTCTAAATTTTCGAAGAGAAAATATTTGTATAGAACTTCTAGAATTTGGCTATCCGGCCTTTCAGAGGCTCAGTTTAATTGTTTTCTAAATTTTCGAAGAGAAAATATTTGTATAGAACTTCTAGAATTTGGCTATCCGGCCTTTTAGAGGCTCAATTTAATTGTTTTCTAAATTTTCGAAGAGAAAATATTTGTATAGAACTTCTAGAATTTGGCTATCCGGCCTTTCAGAGGCTCAATTTAATTGTTTTCTAAATTTTTGAAGAGAAAATATTTGTATAGAACTTCTAGAATTTGGCTATCCGGCCTTTTAGAGGCTCAATTTAATTGTTTTCTAAATTTTCGAAGAGAAAATATTTGTATAGAACTTCTAGAATTTGGCTATCCGGCCTTTCAGAGGCTCAATTTAATTGTTTTCTAAATTTTCGAAGAGAAAATATTTGTATAGAACTTCTAGAATTTGGCTATGCGGCCTTTTAGAGGCCTTTTAGAGGCTCAATTTAATTGTTTTCTAAATTTTCGAAGAGAAAATATTTGTATAGAACTTCTAGAATTTGGCTATCCGGCCTTTCAGAGGCTCAATTTAATTGTTTTCTAAATTTTCGAAGAGAAAATATTTGTATAGAACTTCTAGAATTTGGCTTTCCGGCCTTTTAGAGGCTCAATTTAATTGTTTTCTAAATTTTCGAAGAGAAAATATTTGTATAGAACTTCTAGAATTTGGCTATCCGGCCTTTTAGAGGCTCAATTTTATTATTTTCCAAATTTTCGAAGAGAAAATATTTGTATAGAACTTCTGGAATTTGGCTATCCGGCCTTTTAGAGGCTCAATTTAATTATTTTCTAAATTTTAGAAGAGAAAATATTTGTATAGAACTTCTAGAATTTGGCTATCCGGCCTTTTAGAGGCTCAATTTAATTATTTTCTAAATTTTCAAAGAGAAAATATTTGTATAGAACTTCTAGAATTTGGCTATCCGGCCTTTTAGAGGCTCAATTTAATTATTTTCTAAATTTTCGAAGAGAAAATATTTGTATAGAACTTCTAGAATTTGGCTATCCGGCTTTTTAGAGGCTCAATTTAATTGTTTTCTAAATTTTAGAAGAGAAAATATTTGTATAGAACTTCTAGAATTTGGCTATCCGGCCTTTCAGAGGCTCAATTTAATAGTTTTCTAAATTTTCGAAGAGAAAATATTTGTATAGAACTTCTAGAATTTGGCTATGCGGCCTTTTAGAGGCCTTTTAGAGGCTCAATTTAATTGTTTTCTAAATTTTCGAAGAGAAAATATTTGTATAGAACTTCTAGAATTTGGCTATCCGGCCTTTCAGAGGCTCAGTTTAATTGTTTTCTAAATTTTCGAAGAGAAAATATTTGTATAGAACTTCTAGAATTTGGCTATGCGGCCTTTTAGAGGCCTTTTAGAGGCTCAATTTAATTGTTTTCTAAATTTTCGAAGAGAAAATATTTGTATAGAACTTCTAGAATTTGGCTATCCGGCCTTTCAGAGGCTCAGTTTAATTGTTTTCTAAATTTTCGAAGAGAAAATATTTGTATAGAACTTCTAGAATTTGGCTATCCGGCCTTTTAGAGGCTCAATTTAATTGTTTTCTAAATTTTCGAAGAGAAAATATTTGTATAGAACTTCTAGAATTTGGCTATCCGGCCTTTCAGAGGCTCAATTTAATTGTTTTCTAAATTTTCGAAGAGAAAATATTTGTATAGAACTTCTAGAATTTGGCTATCCGGCCTTTTAGAGGCTCAATTTAATTGTTTTCTAAATTTTCGAAGAGAAAATATTTGTATAGAACTTCTAGAATTTGGCTATCCGGCCTTTCAGAGGCTCAATTTAATTGTTTTCTAAATTTTCGAAGAGAAAATATTTGTATAGAACTTCTAGAATTTGGCTATCCGGCCTTTTAGAGGCTCAATTTAATTATTTTCTAAATTTTCGAAGAGAAAATATTTGTATAGAACTTCTAGAATTTGGCTATCCGGCTTTTTAGAGGCTCAATTTAATTGTTTTCTAAATTTTAGAAGAGAAAATATTTGTATAGAACTTCTAGAATTTGGCTATCCGGCCTTTTAGAGGCTCAATTTAATTGTTTTCTAAATTTTCGAAGAGAAAATATTTGTATAGAACTTCTAGAATTTGGCTATCCGGCCTTTCAGAGGCTCAATTTAATTGTTTTCTAAATTTTCGAAGAGAAAATATTTGTATAGAACTTCTAGAATTTGGCTATCCGGCCTTTCAGAGGCTCAATTTAATTGTTTTCTAAATTTTCGAAGAGAAAATATTTGTATAGAACTTCTAGAATTTGGCTATCCGGCCTTTTAGAGGCTCAATTTAATTATTTTCTAAATTTTCGAAGAGAAAATATTTGTATAGAACTTCTAGAATTTGGCTATCCGGCTTTTTAGAGGCTCAATTTAATTGTTTTCTAAATTTTAGAAGAGAAAATATTTGTATAGAACTTCTAGAATTTGGCTATCCGGCCTTTTAGAGGCTCAATTTAATTGTTTTCTAAATTTTCGAAGAGAAAATATTTGTATAGAACTTCTAGAATTTGGCTATCCGGCCTTTTAGAGGCTCAATTTAATTGTTTTCTAAATTTTCGAAGAGAAAATATTTGTATAGAACTTCTAGAATTTGGCTATCCGGCCTTTCAGAGGCTCAGTTTAATTGTTTTCTAAATTTTCGAAGAGAAAATATTTGTATAGAACTTCTAGAATTTGGCTATCCGGCCTTTTAGAGGCTCAATTTAATTGTTTTCTAAATTTTCGAAGAGAAAATATTTGTATAGAACTTCTAGAATTTGGCTATCCGGCCTTTCAGAGGCTCAATTTAATTGTTTTCTAAATTTTCGAAGAGAAAATATTTGTATAGAACTTCTAGAATTTGGCTATCCGGCCTTTTAGAGGCTCAATTTAATTGTTTTCTAAATTTTCGAAGAGAAAATATTTGTATAGAACTTCTAGAATTTGGCTATCCGGCCTTTCAGAGGCTCAATTTAATTGTTTTCTAAATTTTCGAAGAGAAAATATTTGTATAGAACTTCTAGAATTTGGCTATGCGGCCTTTTAGAGGCCTTTTAGAGGCTCAATTTAATTGTTTTCTAAATTTTCGAAGAGAAAATATTTGTATAGAACTTCTAGAATTTGGCTATCCGGCCTTTCAGAGGCTCAATTTAATTGTTTTCTAAATTTTCGAAGAGAAAATATTTGTATAGAACTTCTAGAATTTGGCTTTCCGGCCTTTCAGAGGCTCAATTTAATTGTTTTCTAAATTTTCGAAGAGAAAATATTTGTATAGAACTTCTAGAATTTGGCTATCCGGCCTTTTAGAGGCTCAATTTAATTGTTTTCTAAATTTTCGAAGAGAAAATATTTGTATAGAACTTCTAGAATTTGGCTATCCGGCCTTTCAGAGGCTCAATTTAATTGTTTTCTAAATTTTCGAAGAGAAAATATTTGTATAGAACTTCTAGAATTTGGCTTTCCGGCCTTTTAGAGGCTCAATTTAATTGTTTTCTAAATTTTCGAAGAGAAAATATTTGTATAGAACTTCTAGAATTTGGCTATCCGGCCTTTCAGAGGCTCAATTTAATTGTTTTCTAAATTTTCGAAGAGAAAATATTTGTATAGAACTTCTAGAATTTGGCTATCCGGCCTTTCAGTGGCTCAGTTTAATTGTTTTCTAAATTTTCGAAGAGAAAATATTTGTATAGAACTTCTAGAATTTGGCTATCCGGCCTTTTAGAGGCTCAATTTAATTGTTTTCTAAATTTTCGAAGAGAAAATATTTGTATAGAACTTCTAGAATTTGGCTATCCGGCCTTTCAGAGGCTCAATTTAATTGTTTTCTAAATTTTCGAAGAGAAAATATTTGTATAGAACTTCTAGAATTTGGCTATCCGGCCTTTTAGAGGCTCAATTTAATTGTTTTCTAAATTTTCGAAGAGAAAATATTTGTATAGAACTTCTAGAATTTGGCTATCCGGCCTTTCAGAGGCTCAATTTAATTGTTTTCTAAATTTTCGAAGAGAAAATATTTGTATAGAACTTCTAGAATTTGGCTATGCGGCCTTTTAGAGGCCTTTTAGAGGCTCAATTTAATTGTTTTCTAAATTTTCGAAGAGAAAATATTTGTATAGAACTTCTAGAATTTGGCTATCCGGCCTTTCAGAGGCTCAATTTAATTGTTTTCTAAATTTTCGAAGAGAAAATATTTGTATAGAACTTCTAGAATTTGGCTTTCCGGCCTTTTAGAGGCTCAATTTAATTGTTTTCTAAATTTTCGAAGAGAAAATATTTGTATAGAACTTCTAGAATTTGGCTATCCGGCCTTTTAGAGGCTCAATTTTATTATTTTCCAAATTTTCGAAGAGAAAATATTTGTATAGAACTTCTAGAATTTGGCTATCCGGCCTTTTAGAGGCTCAATTTAATTATTTTCTAAATTTTAGAAGAGAAAATATTTGTATAGAACTTCTAGAATTTGGCTATCCGGCCTTTTAGAGGCTCAATTTAATTATTTTCTAAATTTTCGAAGAGAAAATATTTGTATAGAACTTCTAGAATTTGGCTATCCGGCCTTTTAGAGGCTCAATTTAATTATTTTCTAAATTTTCGAAGAGAAAATATTTGTATAGAACTTCTAGAATTTGGCTATCCGGCTTTTTAGAGGCTCAATTTAATTGTTTTCTAAATTTTAGAAGAGAAAATATTTGTATAGAACTTCTAGAATTTGGCTATCCGGCCTTTTAGAGGCTCAATTTAATTATTTTCTAAATTTTCGAAGAGAAAATATTTGTATAGAACTTCTAGAATTTGGCTATCCGGCTTTTTAGAGGCTCAATTTAATTGTTTTCCAAATTTTCGAAGAGAAAATATTTGTATAGAACTTCTAGAATTTGGCTATCCGGCCTTTTAGAGGCTCAATTTAATTGTTTTCTAAATTTTCGAAGAGAAAATATTTGTATAGAACTTCTAGAATTTGGCTATCCGGCCTTTCAGAGGCTCAATTTAATTGTTTTCTAAATTTTCGAAGAGAAAATATTTGTATAGAACTTCTAGAATTTGGCTATGCGGCCTTTTAGAGGCCTTTTAGAGGCTCAATTTAATTGTTTTCTAAATTTTCGAAGAGAAAATATTTGTATAGAACTTCTAGAATTTGGCTATCCGGCCTTTCAGAGGCTCAATTTAATTGTTTTCTAAATTTTCGAAGAGAAAATATTTGTATAGAACTTCTAGAATTTGGCTTTCCGGCCTTTCAGAGGCTCAATTTAATTGTTTTCTAAATTTTCGAAGAGAAAATATTTGTATAGAACTTCTAGAATTTGGCTATCCGGCCTTTTAGAGGCTCAATTTAATTGTTTTCTAAATTTTCGAAGAGAAAATATTTGTATAGAACTTCTAGAATTTGGCTATCCGGCCTTTCAGAGGCTCAATTTAATTGTTTTCTAAATTTTCGAAGAGAAAATATTTGTATAAAACTTCTAGAATTTGGCTATCCGGCCTTTTAGAGGCTCAATTTTATTATTTTCCAAATTTTCGAAGAGAAAATATTTGTATAGAACTTCTAGAATTTGGCTATCCGGCCTTTTAGAGGCTCAATTTAATTATTTTCTAAATTTTAGAAGAGAAAATATTTGTATAGAACTTCTAGAATTTGGCTATCCGGCCTTTTAGAGGCTCAATTTAATTATTTTCTAAATTTTCAAAGAGAAAATATTTGTATAGAACTTCTAGAATTTGGCTATCCGGCCTTTTAGAGGCTCAATTTAATTATTTTCTAAATTTTCGAAGAGAAAATATTTGTATAGAACTTCTAGAATTTGGCTATCCGGCTTTTTAGAGGCTCAATTTAATTGTTTTCTAAATTTTAGAAGAGAAAATATTTGTATAGAACTTCTAGAATTTGGCTATCCGGCCTTTCAGAGGCTCAATTTAATAGTTTTCTAAATTTTCGAAGAGAAAATATTTGTATAGAACTTCTAGAATTTGGCTATGCGGCCTTTTAGAGGCCTTTTAGAGGCTCAATTTAATTGTTTTCTAAATTTTCGAAGAGAAAATATTTGTATAGAACTTCTAGAATTTGGCTATCCGGCCTTTCAGAGGCTCAGTTTAATTGTTTTCTAAATTTTCGAAGAGAAAATATTTGTATAGAACTTCTAGAATTTGGCTATGCGGCCTTTTAGAGGCCTTTTAGAGGCTCAATTTAATTGTTTTCTAAATTTTCGAAGAGAAAATATTTGTATAGAACTTCTAGAATTTGGCTATCCGGCCTTTCAGAGGCTCAGTTTAATTGTTTTCTAAATTTTCGAAGAGAAAATATTTGTATAGAACTTCTAGAATTTGGCTATCCGGCCTTTTAGAGGCTCAATTTAATTGTTTTCTAAATTTTCGAAGAGAAAATATTTGTATAGAACTTCTAGAATTTGGCTATCCGGCCTTTCAGAGGCTCAATTTAATTGTTTTCTAAATTTTCGAAGAGAAAATATTTGTATAGAACTTCTAGAATTTGGCTATCCGGCCTTTTAGAGGCTCAATTTAATTGTTTTCTAAATTTTCGAAGAGAAAATATTTGTATAGAACTTCTAGAATTTGGCTATCCGGCCTTTCAGAGGCTCAATTTAATTATTTTCTAAATTTTCGAAGAGAAAATATTTGTATAGAACTTCTAGAATTTGGCTATCCGGCTTTTTAGAGGCTCAATTTAATTGTTTTCTAAATTTTAGAAGAGAAAATATTTGTATAGAACTTCTAGAATTTGGCTATCAGGCCTTTCAGAGGCTCAATTTAATTTTTTTCTAAATTTTCGAAGAGAAAATATTTGTATAGAACTTCTAGAATTTGGCTATGCGGCCTTTTAGAGGCCTTTTAGAGGCTCAATTTAATTGTTTTCTAAATTTTCGAAGAGAAAATATTTGTATAGAACTTCTAGAATTTGGCTATCCGGCCTTTTAGAGGCTCAATTTAATTGTTTTCTAAATTTTCGAAGAGAAAATATTTGTATAGAACTTCTAGAATTTGGCTATCCGGCCTTTCAGAGGCTCAATTTAATTGTTTTCTAAATTTTCGAAGAGAAAATATTTGTATAGAATTTCTAGAATTTGGCTTTCCGGCCTTTTAGAGGCTCAATTTAATTGTTTTCTAAATTTTCGAAGAGAAAATATTTGTATAGAACTTCTAGAATTTGGCTATCCGGCCTTTCAGAGGCTCAATTTAATTGTTTTCTAAATTTTCGAAGAGAAAATATTTGTATAGAACTTCTAGAATTTGGCTTTCCGGCCTTTCAGAGGCTCAATTTAATTGTTTTCTAAATTTTCGAAGAGAAAATATTTGTATAGAACTTCTAGAATTTGGCTATCCGGCCTTTTAGAGGCTCAATTTAATTGTTTTCTAAATTTTCGAAGAGAAAATATTTGTATAGAACTTCTAGAATTTGGCTATCCGGCCTTTCAGAGGCTCAATTTAATTGTTTTCTAAATTTTCGAAGAGAAAATATTTGTATAGAATTTCTAGAATTTGGCTTTCCGGCCTTTTAGAGGCTCAATTTAATTGTTTTCTAAATTTTCGAAGAGAAAATATTTGTATAGAACTTCTAGAATTTGGCTATCCGGCCTTTTAGAGGCTCAATTTAATTGTTTTCTAAATTTTCGAAGAGAAAATATTTGTATAGAACTTCTAGAATTTGGCTATCCGGCCTTTCAGAGGCTCAATTTAATTGTTTTCTAAATTTTCGAAGAGAAAATATTTGTATAGAACTTCTAGAATTTGGCTATCCGGCCTTTTAGAGGCTCAATTTAATTGTTTTCTAAATTTTCGAAGAGAAAATATTTGTATAGAACTTCTAGAATTTGGCTATCCGGCCTTTCAGAGGCTCAATTTAATTGTTTTCTAAATTTTCGAAGAGAAAATATTTGTATAGAACTTCTAGAATTTGGCTATGCGGCCTTTTAGAGGCCTTTTAGAGGCTCAATTTAATTGTTTTCTAAATTTTCGAAGAGAAAATATTTGTATAGAACTTCTAGAATTTGGCTATCCGGCCTTTCAGAGGCTCAATTTAATTGTTTTCTAAATTTTCGAAGAGAAAATATTTGTATAGAACTTCTAGAATTTGGCTTTCCGGCCTTTTAGAGGCTCAATTTAATTGTTTTCTAAATTTTCGAAGAGAAAATATTTGTATAGAACTTCTAGAATTTGGCTATCCGGCCTTTTAGAGGCTCAATTTTATTATTTTCCAAATTTTCGAAGAGAAAATATTTGTATAGAACTTCTAGAATTTGGCTATCCGGCCTTTTAGAGGCTCAATTTAATTATTTTCTAAATTTTCGAAGAGAAAATATTTGTATAGAACTTCTAGAATTTGGCTATCCGGCCTTTTAGAGGCTCAATTTAATTATTTTCTAAATTTTCGAAGAGAAAATATTTGTATAGAACTTCTAGAATTTGGCTATCCGGCCTTTTAGAGGCTCAATTTAATTATTTTCTAAATTTTCGAAGAGAAAATATTTGTATAGAACTTCTAGAATTTGGCTATCCGGCTTTTTAGAGGCTCAATTTAATTGTTTTCTAAATTTTAGAAGAGAAAATATTTGTATAGAACTTCTAGAATTTGGCTATCCGGCCTTTTAGAGGCTCAATTTAATTATTTTCTAAATTTTCGAAGAGAAAATATTTGTATAGAACTTCTAGAATTTGGCTATCCGGCTTTTTAGAGGCTCAATTTAATTGTTTTCCAAATTTTCGAAGAGAAAATATTTGTATAGAACTTCTAGAATTTGGCTATCCGGCCTTTTAGAGGCTCAATTTAATTATTTTCTAAATTTTCGAAGAGAAAATATTTGTATAGAACTTCTAGAATTTGGCTATCCGGCTTTTTAGAGGCTCAATTTAATTGTTTTCTAAATTTTAGAAGAGAAAATATTTGTATAGAACTTCTAGAATTTGGCTATCCGGCCTTTTAGAGGCTCAATTTAATTATTTTCTAAATTTTCGAAGAGAAAATATTTGTATAGAACTTCTAGAATTTGGCTATCCGGCTTTTTAGAGGCTCAATTTAATTGTTTTCTAAATTTTAGAAGAGAAAATATTTGTATAGAACTTCTAGAATTTGGCTATCCGGCCTTTTAAAGGCTCAATTTAATTATTTTCTAAATTTTCGAAGAGAAAATATTTGTATAGAACTTCTAGAATTTGGCTATCCGGCCTTTTAGAGGCTCAATTTTATTATTTTCCAAATTTTCGAAGAGAAAATATTTGTATAGAACTTCTAGAATTTGGCTATCCGGCCTTTCAGAGGCTCAATTTAATTATTTTCTAAATTTTCGAAGAGAAAATATTTGTATAGAACTTCTAGAATTTGGCTATCCGGCCTTTTAGAGGCTCAATTTAATTATTTTCTAAATTTTCGAAGAGAAAATATTTGTATAGAACTTCTAGAATTTGGCTATCCGGCCTTTTAGAGGCTCAATTTAATTATTTTCTAAATTTTCGAAGAGAAAATATTTGTATAGAACTTCTAGAATTTGGCTATCCGGCCTTTTAGAGGCTCAATTTAATTATTTTCTAAATTTTAGAAGAGAAAATATTTGTATAGAACTTCTAGAATTTGGCTATCCGGCCTTTTAGAGGCTCAATTTAATTGTTTTCTAAATTTTAGAAGAGAAAATATTTGTATAGAACTTCTAGAATTTGGCTATCCGGTTCTTTAGAGGCTCAATTTAATTATTTTCTAAATTTTCGAAGAGAAAATATTTGTATAGAACTTCTAGAATTTGGCTATCCGGCCTTTTAGAGGCTCAATTTAATTATTTTCTAAATTTTCGAAGAGAAAATATTTTTATAGAACTTCTAGAATTTGGCTATCCGGCTTTTTAGAGGCTCAATTTAATTGTTTTCTAAATTTTAGAAGAGAAAATATTTGTATAGAACTTCTAGAATTTGGCTATCCGGCCTTTTAGAGGCTCAATTTAATTATTTTCTAAATTTTCGAAGAGAAAATATTTGTATAGAACTTCTAGAATTTGGCTATCCGGCTTTTTAGAGGCTCAATTTAATTGTTTTCCAAATTTTCGTAGAGAAAATATTTGTATAGAACTTCTAGAATTTGGCTATCCGGCCTTTTAGAGGCTCAATTTAATTATTTTCTAAATTTTCGAAGAGAAAATATTTGTATAGAACTTCTAGAATTTGGCTATCCGGCTTTTTAGAGGCTCAATTTAATTGTTTTCCAAATTTTCGAAGAGAAAATATTTGTATAGAACTTCTAGAATTTGGCTATCCGGCCTTTTAGAGGCTCAATTTAATTATTTTCTAAATTTTCGAAGAGAAAATATTTGTATAGAACTTCTAGAATTTGGCTATCCGGCTTTTTAGAGGCTCAATTTAATTGTTTTCTAAATTTTAGAAGAGAAAATATTTGTATAGAACTTCTAGAATTTGGCTTTCCGGCCTTTCAGAGGCTCAATTTAATTGTTTTCTAAATTTTCGAAGAGAAAATCACTTACCTTTTAGGATTAGTAGGGAGCGAAAAAAATAGTGGAAAGAAGAGGGGAGAAAGAGAGACATGGAACATAATAATGTGAGGGAGCAATAAAAAAATAGTGATGAGCAAAAAACGCCTATCCTGGACTTTGTCAAATCTGCAGCAGTATACACTCTCTCGCAATTTGTAAACAAAAGTCCAGGAAAAGTCCAGTAAATTCTATTGGTCATTCAAGCGGATTCGCGGATTCGCTGTAAAATATTTTTTTAATTAGTAGTTAACCCAACGTATTCGCTTTTAAAACATTTTTTCAAAGAGTAGTTAACCCACCGCATTCGTTTTAAAACATTTTTTTTAAGTAGTAGTTAACCCACCGTATTCGCTTTTAAAATATTTTTTTAAGTAGTAGTTAACCCAACGTATTCGCTTTTAAAAATTTTTTCAAGTAGTAGTTAACCCACCGGATTCGCTGTAAAATATTTTTTTCAAGTAGTAGTTAACCCACCGCATTCGCTGTAAAACATTTTTTCAAGTAGTAGTTAACCCACCGTATTCGCTTTTAAAATATTTTTTTAAGTAGTAGTTAACCCACCGTATTCGCTTTTAAAATATTTTTTTAAGTAGTAGTTAACCCAACGTATTCGCTTTTAAAAATTTTTTCAAGTAGTAGTTAACCCACCGCATTCGTTTTAAAACATTTTTTTAAGTAGTAGTTAACCCACCGTATTCGCTTTTAAAATATTTTTTTAAGTAGTAGTTAACCCAACGTATTCGCTTTTAAAAATTTTTTCAAGTAGTAGTTAACCCACCGGATTCGCTGTAAAATATTTTTTTCAAGTAGTAGTTAACCCACCGCATTCGCTGTAAAACATTTTTTCAAGTAGTAGTTAACCCACCGCATTCGTTTTAAAACATTTTTTCAAGTAGTAGTTAACCCACCGTATTCGCTTTAAAATATTTTTTAAGTAGTAGTTAACCCAACGTATTCGCTTTTAAAAATTTTTTCAAGTAGTAGTTAACCCACCGGATTCGCTTTTAAAACATTTTTTTAAGTAGTAGTTAACCCACCGCATTCGTTTTAAAACATTTTTTCAAGTAGTAGTTAACCCACCGTATTCGCTTTTAAAATATTTTTTTAAGTAGTTGTTAACCCAACGTATTCGCTTTTAAAAATTTTTTCAAGTAGTAGTTAACCCACCGGATTCGCTGTAAAATATTTTTTTCAAGTAGTAGTTAACCCACCGCATTCGCTGTAAAACATTTTTTCAAGTAGTAGTTAACCCACCGCATTCGTTTTAAAACATTTTTTCAAGTAGTAGTTAACCCACCGTATTCGCTTTAAAATATTTTTTAAGTAGTAGTTAACCCAACGTATTCGCTTTTAAAAATTTTTTCAAGTAGTAGTTAACCCACCGGATTCGCTTTTAAAACATTTTTTTAAGTAGTAGTTAACCCACCGCATTCGTTTTAAAACATTTTTTCAAGTAGTAGTTAACCCACCGTATTCGCTTTAAAATATTTTTTAAGTAGTAGTTAACCCAACGTATTCGCTTTTAAAAATTTTTTCAAGTAGTAGTTAACCCACCGGATTCGCTTTTAAAACATTTTTTTAAGTAGTAGTTAACCCACCGCATTCGTTTTAAAACATTTTTTCAAGTAGTAGTTAACCCACCGGA
>CAVMJV010000329.1:0-60858 GCA_963681835.1 Meloidogyne enterolobii
AAATATTGGAATAAAACAAAAATTTTTTCTGAAATTTTAACTTATAGAGAGAAACGATAGCTCATATGAAAGTACATTAAAAGGTGATACTAAAAATGGTGAGTCGAATTAATAATCTTCAATTATCCCAAAGTTATAATCCCTCGAATAAAACCTTTTAATAAATTATATTTATTTTTAAAATATTGGGGTAAAACAAAAATTTTTTCTGAAATTTTATCGTATAGAGAGAAACGATAGCTCATATGAAAGTACATTAAAAGGTGATACTAAAAATGGTGAGTCGAATTAATAATCTTCAATTATCCCAAAGTTATAATCCCTCAAATAAAACCCCTTAATAAATTATATTTATTTTTAAAATATTGGGGTAAAACAAAAATTTTTTCTGAAATTTTATCGTATAGAGAGAAACGATAGCTCATATGAAAGTACATTAAAAGGTGATACTAAAAATGGTGAGTCGAATTAATAATCTTCAATTATCCCAAAGTTATAATCCCTCAAATAAAACCCCTTAATAAATTATATTTATTTTTAAAATATTGGAATAAAACAAAAATTTTTTCTGAAATTTTATCTTATAGAGAGAAACGATAGCTCATATGAAAGTACATTAAAAGGTGATACTAAAAATGGTGAGTCGAATTAATAATCTTCAATTATCCCAAAGTTATAATCCCTCAAATAAAACCCCTTAATAAATTATATTTATTTTTAAAATATTGGAATAAAACAAAAATTTTTTCTGAAATTTTATCTTATAGAGAGAAACGATAGCTCATATGAAAGTACATTAAAAGGTGATACTAAAAATGGTGAGTCGAATTAATAATCTTCAATTATCCCAAAGTTATAATCCCTCGAATAAAACCTTTTAATAAATTATATTTATTTTTAAAATATTGGGGTAAAACAAAAATTTTTTCTGAAATTTTATCGTATAGAGAGAAACGATAGCTCATATGAAAGTACATTAAAAGGTGATACTAAAAATGATGAGTCGAATTAATAATATTGAATTATCCCAAAGTTATAATCCCTCAAATAAAACCCCTTAATAAATTATATTTATTTTTAAAATATTGGGGTAAAACAAAAATTTTTTCTGAAATTTTATCGTATAGAGAGAAACGATAGCTCATATGAAAGTACATTAAAAGGTGATACTAAAAATGGTGAGTCGAATTAATAATCTTCAATTATCCCAAAGTTATAATCCCTCAAATAAAACCCCTTAATAAATTATATTTATTTTTAAAATATTGGGGTAAAACAAAAATTTTTTCTGAAATTTTATCGTATAGAGAGAAACGATAGCTCATATGAAAGTACATTAAAAGGTGATACTAAAAATGGTGAGTCGAATTAATAATCTTAAATTATCCCAAAGTTATAATCCCTCGAATAAAACCCCAAAATAAATTTAATTTATTTTTAAAATATTGGGGTAAAACAAAAATTTTTTCTGAAATCTTATCGTATAGAGAGAAACGATAGCTCATATGAAAGTACATTAAAAACTGTCCCTGAAAATGGTGAGTCGAATTAATATACTTCCTTTTCCCCAAAGTTATAATCCCTCGAATAAAACCCCAAAATAAATTTAATTTATTTTTAAAATATTGGGGTAAAACAAAAATTTTTTCTGAAATCTTTTCGTATAGAGAGAAACGATAGCTCATATGAAAGTACATTAAAAACTGTCCCTGAAAATGGTGAGTCGAATTAATATACTTCCTTTTCCCCAAAGTTATAATCCCTCGAATAAAACCCCAAAATAAATTTAATTTATTTTTAAAATATTGGGGTAAAACAAAAATTTTTTCTGAAATCTTTTCGTATAGAGAGAAACGATAGCTCATATGAAAGTACATTAAAAACTGTCCCTGAAAATGGTGAGTCGAATTAATATACTTCCTTTTCCCCAAAGTTATAATCCCTCGAATAAAACCCCAAAATAAATTTAATTTATTTTTAAAATATTGGGGTAAAACAAAAATTTTTTCTGAAATCTTATCGTATAGAGAGAAACGATAGCTCATATGAAAGTACATTAAAAACTGTCCCTGAAAATGGTGAGTCGAATTAATATACTTCCTTTTCCCCAAAGTTATAATCCCTCGAATAAAACCCCTTAATAAATTATATTTATTTTAAAAATATGGGGTAAAACAAAAATTTTTTCTGAAATCTTTTCGTATAGAGAGAAACGATAGCTCATATGAAAGTACATTAAAAGGTGATACTAAAAATGGTGAGTCGAATTAATAATCTTCAATTACCCCAAAGTTATAATCCCTCGAATAAAACCCCTTAATAAATTATATTTATTTTTAAAATATTGGGGTAAAACAAAAATTTTTTCTGAAATCTTATCGTATAGAGAGAAACGATAGCTCATATGAAAGTACATTAAAAACTGTCCCTGAAAATGGTGAGTCGAATTAATATACTTCCTTTTCCCCAAAGTTATAATCCCTCGAATAAAACCCCAAAATAAATTTAATTTATTTTTAAAATATTGGGGTAAAACAAAAATTTTTTCTGAAATCTTTTCGTATAGAGAGAAACGATAGCTCATATGAAAGTACATTAAAAACTGTCCCTGAAAATGGTGAGTCGAATTAATATACTTCCTTTTCCCCAAAGTTATAATCCCTCGAATAAAACCCCAAAATAAATTTAATTTATTTTTAAAATATTGGGGTAAAACAAAAATTTTTTCTGAAATCTTTTCGTATAGAGAGAAACGATAGCTCATATGAAAGTACATTAAAAACTGTCCCTGAAAATGGTGAGTCGAATTAATATACTTCCTTTTCCCCAAAGTTATAATCCCTCGAATAAAACCCCAAAATAAATTTAATTTATTTTTAAAATATTGGGGTAAAACAAAAATTTTTTCTGAAATCTTTTCGTATAGAGAGAAACGATAGCTCATATGAAAGTACATTAAAAACTGTCCCTGAAAATGGTGAGTCGAATTAATATACTTCCTTTTCCCCAAAGTTATAATCCCTCGAATAAAACCCCAAAATAAATTTAATTTATTTTTAAAATATTGGGGTAAAACAAAAATTTTTTCTGAAATCTTTTCGTATAGAGAGAAACGATAGCTCATATGAAAGTACATTAAAAACTGTCCCTGAAAATGGTGAGTCGAATTAATATACTTCCTTTTCCCCAAAGTTATAATCCCTCGAATAAAACCCCAAAATAAATTTAATTTATTTTTAAAATATTGGGGTAAAACAAAAATTTTTTCTGAAATCTTTTCGTATAGAGAGAAACGATAGCTCATATGAAAGTACAATAAAAACTGTCCCTGAAAATGGTGAGTCGAATTAATATACTTCCTTTTCCCCAAAGTTATAATCCCTCGAATAAAACCCCAAAATAAATTTAATTTATTTTTAAAATATTGGGGTAAAACAAAAATTTTTTCTGAAATCTTTTCGTATAGAGAGAAACGATAGCTCATATGAAAGTACATTAAAAACTGTCCCTGAAAATGGTGAGTCGAATTAATATACTTCCTTTTCCCCAAAGTTATAATCCCTCGAATAAAACCCCAAAATAAATTTAATTTATTTTTAAAATATTGGGGTAAAACAAAAATTTTTTCTGAAATCTTATCGTATAGAGAGAAACGATAGCTCATATGAAAGTACATTAAAAACTGTCCCTGAAAATGGTGAGTCGAATTAATATATTTCCTTTTCCCCAAAGTTATAATCCCTCGAATAAAACCCCAAAATAAATTTAATTTATTTTTAAAATATTGGGGTAAAACAAAAATTTTTTCTGAAATCTTATCGTATAGAGAGAAACGATAGCTCATATGAAAGTACATTAAAAACTGTCCCTGAAAATGGTGAGTCGAATTAATATATTTCCTTTTCCCCAAAGTTATAATCCCTCGAATAAAACCCCAAAATAAATTTAATTTATTTTTAAAATATTGGGGTAAAACAAAAATTTTTTCTGAAATCTTATCGTATAGAGAGAAACGATAGCTCATATGAAAGTACATTAAAAACTGTCCCTGAAAATGGTGAGTCGAATTAATATATTTCCTTTTCCCCAAAGTTATAATCCCTCGAATAAAACCCCAAAATAAATTTAATTTATTTTTAAAATATTGGGGTAAAACAAAAATTTTTTCTGAAATCTTATCGTATAGAGAGAAACGATAGCTCATATGAAAGTACATTAAAAACTCCCTGAAAATGGTGAGTCGAATTAATATATTTCCTTTTCCCCAAAGTTATAATCCCTCGAATAAAACCCCAAAATAAATTTAATTTATTTTTAAAATATTGGGGTAAAACAAAAATTTTTTCTGAAATCTTATCGTATAGAGAGAAACGATAGCTCATATGAAAGTACATTAAAAACTGTCCCTGAAAATGGTGAGTCGAATTAATATATTTCCTTTTCCCCAAAGTTATAATCCTTCGAATAAAACCCCAAAATAAATTTAATTTATTTTTAAAATATTGGGGTAAAACAAAAATTTTTTCTGAAATCTTATCGTATAGAGAGAAACGATAGCTCATATGAAAGTACATTAAAAACTGTCCCTGAAAATGGTGAGTCGAATTAATATACTTCCTTTTCCCCAAAGTTATAATCCCTCGAATAAAACCCCAAAATAAATTTAATTTATTTTTAAAATATTGGGGTAAAACAAAAATTTTTTCTGAAATCTTATCGTATAGAGAGAAACGATAGCTCATATGAAAGTACATTAAAAACTGTCCCTGAAAATGGTGAGTCGAATTAATATACTTCCTTTTCCCCAAAGTTATAATCCCTCGAATAAAACCCCAAAATAAATTTAATTTATTTTTAAAATATTGGGGTAAAACAAAAATTTTTTCTGAAATCTTTTCGTATAGAGAGAAACGATAGCTCATATGAAAGTACATTAAAAACTGTCCCTGAAAATGGTGAGTCGAATTAATATACTTCCTTTTCCCCAAAGTTATAATCCCTCGAATAAAACCCCAAAATAAATTTAATTTATTTTTAAAATATTGGGGTAAAACAAAAATTTTTTCTGAAATCTTATCGTATTTGGTGAGTCGAATTAATATACTTCCTTTTCCCCAAAGTTATAATCCCTCGAAACGATAGCTCATATGAAAGTACATTAAAAACTGTCCCTGAAAATGGTGAGTCGAATTAATATACTTCCTTTTCCCCAAAGTTATAATCCCTCGAATAAAACCCCAAAATAAATTTAATTTATTTTTAAAATATTGGGGTAAAACAAAAATTTTTTCTGAAATCTTTTCGTATAGAGAGAAACGATAGCTCATATGAAAGTACATTAAAAACTGTCCCTGAAAATGGTGAGTCGAATTAATATACTTCCTTTTCCCCAAAGTTATAATCCCTCGAATAAAACCCCAAAATAAATTTAATTTATTTTTAAAATATTGGGGTAAAACAAAAATTTTTTCTGAAATCTTTTCGTATAGAGAGAAACGATAGCTCATATGAAAGTACATTAAAAACTGTCCCTGAAAATGGTGAGTCGAATTAATATACTTCCTTTTCCCCAAAGTTATAATCCCTCGAATAAAACCCCAAAATAAATTTAATTTATTTTTAAAATATTGGGGTAAAACAAAAATTTTTTCTGAAATCTTTTCGTATAGAGAGAAACGATAGCTCATATGAAAGTACATTAAAAACTGTCCCTGAAAATGGTGAGTCGAATTAATATACTTCCTTTTCCCCAAAGTTATAATCCCTCGAATAAAACCCCAAAATAAATTTAATTTATTTTTAAAATATTGGGGTAAAACAAAAATTTTTTCTGAAATCTTTTCGTATAGAGAGAAACGATAGCTCATATGAAAGTACATTAAAAACTGTCCCTGAAAATGGTGAGTCGAATTAATATACTTCCTTTTCCCCAAAGTTATAATCCCTCGAATAAAACCCCAAAATAAATTTAATTTATTTTTAAAATATTGGGGTAAAACAAAAATTTTTTCTGAAATCTTTTCGTATAGAGAGAAACGATAGCTCATATGAAAGTACATTAAAAACTGTCCCTGAAAATGGTGAGTCGAATTAATATACTTCCTTTTCCCCAAAGTTATAATCCCTCGAATAAAACCCCAAAATAAATTTAATTTATTTTTAAAATATTGGGGTAAAACAAAAATTTTTTCTGAAATCTTATCGTATAGAGAGAAACGATAGCTCATATGAAAGTACATTAAAAACTGTCCCTGAAAATGGTGAGTCGAATTAATATACTTCCTTTTCCCCAAAGTTATAATCCCTCGAATAAAACCCCAAAATAAATTTAATTTATTTTTAAAATATTGGGGTAAAACAAAAATTTTTTCTGAAATCTTTTCGTATAGAGAGAAACGATAGCTCATATGAAAGTACATTAAAAACTGTCCCTGAAAATGGTGAGTCGAATTAATATACTTCCTTTTCCCCAAAGTTATAATCCCTCGAATAAAACCCCAAAATAAATTTAATTTATTTTTAAAATATTGGGGTAAAACAAAAATTTTTTCTGAAATCTTTTCGTATAGAGAGAAACGATAGCTCATATGAAAGTACATTAAAAACTGTCCCTGAAAATGGTGAGTCGAATTAATATACTTCCTTTTCCCCAAAGTTATAATCCCTCGAATAAAACCCCAAAATAAATTTAATTTATTTTTAAAATATTGGGGTAAAACAAAAATTTTTTCTGAAATCTTTTCGTATAGAGAGAAACGATAGCTCATATGAAAGTACATTAAAAACTGTCCCTGAAAATGGTGAGTCGAATTAATATACTTCCTTTTCCCCAAAGTTATAATCCCTCGAATAAAACCCCAAAATAAATTTAATTTATTTTTAAAATATTGGGGTAAAACAAAAATTTTTTCTGAAATCTTTTCGTATAGAGAGAAACGATAGCTCATATGAAAGTACATTAAAAACTGTCCCTGAAAATGGTGAGTCGAATTAATATACTTCCTTTTCCCCAAAGTTATAATCCCTCGAATAAAACCCCAAAATAAATTTAATTTATTTTTAAAATATTGGGGTAAAACAAAAATTTTTTCTGAAATCTTTTCGTATAGAGAGAAACGATAGCTCATATGAAAGTACATTAAAAACTGTCCCTGAAAATGGTGAGTCGAATTAATATACTTCCTTTTCCCCAAAGTTATAATCCCTCGAATAAAACCCCAAAATAAATTTAATTTATTTTTAAAATATTGGGGTAAAACAAAAATTTTTTCTGAAATCTTTTCGTATAGAGAGAAACGATAGCTCATATGAAAGTACATTAAAAACTGTCCCTGAAAATGGTGAGTCGAATTAATATACTTCCTTTTCCCCAAAGTTATAATCCCTCGAATAAAACCCCAAAATAAATTTAATTTATTTTTAAAATATTGGGGTAAAACAAAAATTTTTTCTGAAATCTTATCGTATAGAGAGAAACGATAGCTCATATGAAAGTACATTAAAAACTGTCCCTGAAAATGGTGAGTCGAATTAATATACTTCCTTTTCCCCAAAGTTATAATCCCTCGAATAAAACCCCAAAATAAATTTAATTTATTTTTAAAATATTGGGGTAAAACAAAAATTTTTTCTGAAATCTTTTCGTATAGAGAGAAACGATAGCTCATATGAAAGTACATTAAAAACTGTCCCTGAAAATGGTGAGTCGAATTAATATACTTCCTTTTCCCCAAAGTTATAATCCCTCGAATAAAACCCCAAAATAAATTTAATTTATTTTTAAAATATTGGGGTAAAACAAAAATTTTTTCTGAAATCTTTTCGTATAGAGAGAAACGATAGCTCATATGAAAGTACATTAAAAACTGTCCCTGAAAATGGTGAGTCGAATTAATATACTTCCTTTTCCCCAAAGTTATAATCCCTCGAATAAAACCCCAAAATAAATTTAATTTATTTTTAAAATATTGGGGTAAAACAAAAATTTTTTCTGAAATCTTTTCGTATAGAGAGAAACGATAGCTCATATGAAAGTACATTAAAAACTGTCCCTGAAAATGGTGAGTCGAATTAATATACTTCCTTTTCCCCAAAGTTATAATCCCTCGAATAAAACCCCAAAATAAATTTAATTTATTTTTAAAATATTGGGGTAAAACAAAAATTTTTTCTGAAATCTTTTCGTATAGAGAGAAACGATAGCTCATATGAAAGTACATTAAAAACTGTCCCTGAAAATGGTGAGTCGAATTAATATACTTCCTTTTCCCCAAAGTTATAATCCCTCGAATAAAACCCCAAAATAAATTTAATTTATTTTTAAAATATTGGGGTAAAACAAAAATTTTTTCTGAAATCTTTTCGTATAGAGAGAAACGATAGCTCATATGAAAGTACATTAAAAACTGTCCCTGAAAATGGTGAGTCGAATTAATATACTTCCTTTTCCCCAAAGTTATAATCCCTCGAATAAAACCCCAAAATAAATTTAATTTATTTTTAAAATATTGGGGTAAAACAAAAATTTTTTCTGAAATCTTTTCGTATAGAGAGAAACGATAGCTCATATGAAAGTACATTAAAAACTGTCCCTGAAAATGGTGAGTCGAATTAATATACTTCCTTTTCCCCAAAGTTATAATCCCTCGAATAAAACCCCAAAATAAATTTAATTTATTTTTAAAATATTGGGGTAAAACAAAAATTTTTTCTGAAATCTTTTCGTATAGAGAGAAACGATAGCTCATATGAAAGTACATTAAAAACTGTCCCTGAAAATGGTGAGTCGAATTAATATACTTCCTTTTCCCCAAAGTTATAATCCCTCGAATAAAACCCCAAAATAAATTTAATTTATTTTTAAAATATTGGGGTAAAACAAAAATTTTTTCTGAAATCTTTTCGTATAGAGAGAAACGATAGCTCATATGAAAGTACATTAAAAACTGTCCCTGAAAATGGTGAGTCGAATTAATATACTTCCTTTTCCCCAAAGTTATAATCCCTCGAATAAAACCCCAAAATAAATTTAATTTATTTTTAAAATATTGGGGTAAAACAAAAATTTTTTCTGAAATCTTTTCGTATAGAGAGAAACGATAGCTCATATGAAAGTACATTAAAAACTGTCCCTGAAAATGGTGAGTCGAATTAATATACTTCCTTTTCCCCAAAGTTATAATCCCTCGAATAAAACCCCAAAATAAATTTAATTTATTTTTAAAATATTGGGGTAAAACAAAAATTTTTTCTGAAATCTTTTCGTATAGAGAGAAACGATAGCTCATATGAAAGTACATTAAAAACTGTCCCTGAAAATGGTGAGTCGAATTAATATACTTCCTTTTCCCCAAAGTTATAATCCCTCGAATAAAACCCCAAAATAAATTTAATTTATTTTTAAAATATTGGGGTAAAACAAAAATTTTTTCTGAAATCTTTTCGTATAGAGAGAAACGATAGCTCATATGAAAGTACATTAAAAACTGTCCCTGAAAATGGTGAGTCGAATTAATATACTTCCTTTTCCCCAAAGTTATAATCCCTCGAATAAAACCCCAAAATAAATTTAATTTATTTTTAAAATATTGGGGTAAAACAAAAATTTTTTCTGAAATCTTATCGTATAGAGAGAAACGATAGCTCATATGAAAGTACATTAAAAACTGTCCCTGAAAATGGTGAGTCGAATTAATATACTTCCTTTTCCCCAAAGTTATAATCCCTCGAATAAAACCCCAAAATAAATTTAATTTATTTTTAAAATATTGGGGTAAAACAAAAATTTTTTCTGAAATCTTTTCGTATAGAGAGAAACGATAGCTCATATGAAAGTACATTAAAAACTGTCCCTGAAAATGGTGAGTCGAATTAATATACTTCCTTTTCCCCAAAGTTATAATCCCTCGAATAAAACCCCAAAATAAATTTAATTTATTTTTAAAATATTGGGGTAAAACAAAAATTTTTTCTGAAATCTTTTCGTATAGAGAGAAACGATAGCTCATATGAAAGTACATTAAAAACTGTCCCTGAAAATGGTGAGTCGAATTAATATACTTCCTTTTCCCCAAAGTTATAATCCCTCGAATAAAACCCCAAAATAAATTTAATTTATTTTTAAAATATTGGGGTAAAACAAAAATTTTTTCTGAAATCTTTTCGTATAGAGAGAAACGATAGCTCATATGAAAGTACATTAAAAACTGTCCCTGAAAATGGTGAGTCGAATTAATATACTTCCTTTTCCCCAAAGTTATAATCCCTCGAATAAAACCCCAAAATAAATTTAATTTATTTTTAAAATATTGGGGTAAAACAAAAATTTTTTCTGAAATCTTTTCGTATAGAGAGAAACGATAGCTCATATGAAAGTACATTAAAAACTGTCCCTGAAAATGGTGAGTCGAATTAATATACTTCCTTTTCCCCAAAGTTATAATCCCTCGAATAAAACCCCAAAATAAATTTAATTTATTTTTAAAATATTGGGGTAAAACAAAAATTTTTTCTGAAATCTTTTCGTATAGAGAGAAACGATAGCTCATATGAAAGTACATTAAAAACTGTCCCTGAAAATGGTGAGTCGAATTAATATACTTCCTTTTCCCCAAAGTTATAATCCCTCGAATAAAACCCCAAAATAAATTTAATTTATTTTTAAAATATTGGGGTAAAACAAAAATTTTTTCTGAAATCTTTTCGTATAGAGAGAAACGATAGCTCATATGAAAGTACATTAAAAACTGTCCCTGAAAATGGTGAGTCGAATTAATATACTTCCTTTTCCCCAAAGTTATAATCCCTCGAATAAAACCCCAAAATAAATTTAATTTATTTTTAAAATATTGGGGTAAAACAAAAATTTTTTCTGAAATCTTATCGTATAGAGAGAAACGATAGCTCATATGAAAGTACATTAAAAACTGTCCCTGAAAATGGTGAGTCGAATTAATATACTTCCTTTTCCCCAAAGTTATAATCCCTCGAATAAAACCCCAAAATAAATTTAATTTATTTTTAAAATATTGGGGTAAAACAAAAATTTTTTCTGAAATCTTATCGTATAGAGAGAAACGATAGCTCATATGAAAGTACATTAAAAACTGTCCCTGAAAATGGTGAGTCGAATTAATATACTTCCTTTTCCCCAAAGTTATAATCCCTCGAATAAAACCCCAAAATAAATTTAATTTATTTTTAAAATATTGGGGTAAAACAAAAATTTTTTCTGAAATCTTTTCGTATAGAGAGAAACGATAGCTCATATGAAAGTACATTAAAAACTGTCCCTGAAAATGGTGAGTCGAATTAATATACTTCCTTTTCCCCAAAGTTATAATCCCTCGAATAAAACCCCAAAATAAATTTAATTTATTTTTAAAATATTGGGGTAAAACAAAAATTTTTTCTGAAATCTTATCGTATAGAGAGAAACGATAGCTCATATGAAAGTACATTAAAAACTGTCCCTGAAAATGGTGAGTCGAATTAATATACTTCCTTTTCCCCAAAGTTATAATCCCTCGAATAAAACCCCAAAATAAATTTAATTTATTTTTAAAATATTGGGGTAAAACAAAAATTTTTTCTGAAATCTTTTCGTATAGAGAGAAACGATAGCTCATATGAAAGTACATTAAAAACTGTCCCTGAAAATGGTGAGTCGAATTAATATACTTCCTTTTCCCCAAAGTTATAATCCCTCGAATAAAACCCCAAAATAAATTTAATTTATTTTTAAAATATTGGGGTAAAACAAAAATTTTTTCTGAAATCTTTTCGTATAGAGAGAAACGATAGCTCATATGAAAGTACATTAAAAACTGTCCCTGAAAATGGTGAGTCGAATTAATATACTTCCTTTTCCCCAAAGTTATAATCCCTCGAATAAAACCCCAAAATAAATTTAATTTATTTTTAAAATATTGGGGTAAAACAAAAATTTTTTCTGAAATCTTTTCGTATAGAGAGAAACGATAGCTCATATGAAAGTACATTAAAAACTGTCCCTGAAAATGGTGAGTCGAATTAATATACTTCCTTTTCCCCAAAGTTATAATCCCTCGAATAAAACCCCAAAATAAATTTAATTTATTTTTAAAATATTGGGGTAAAACAAAAATTTTTTCTGAAATCTTTTCGTATAGAGAGAAACGATAGCTCATATGAAAGTACATTAAAAACTGTCCCTGAAAATGGTGAGTCGAATTAATATACTTCCTTTTCCCCAAAGTTATAATCCCTCGAATAAAACCCCAAAATAAATTTAATTTATTTTTAAAATATTGGGGTAAAACAAAAATTTTTTCTGAAATCTTTTCGTATAGAGAGAAACGATAGCTCATATGAAAGTACATTAAAAACTGTCCCTGAAAATGGTGAGTCGAATTAATATACTTCCTTTTCCCCAAAGTTATAATCCCTCGAATAAAACCCCAAAATAAATTTAATTTATTTTTAAAATATTGGGGTAAAACAAAAATTTTTTCTGAAATCTTTTCGTATAGAGAGAAACGATAGCTCATATGAAAGTACATTAAAAACTGTCCCTGAAAATGGTGAGTCGAATTAATATACTTCCTTTTCCCCAAAGTTATAATCCCTCGAATAAAACCCCAAAATAAATTTAATTTATTTTTAAAATATTGGGGTAAAACAAAAATTTTTTCTGAAATCTTTTCGTATAGAGAGAAACGATAGCTCATATGAAAGTACATTAAAAACTGTCCCTGAAAATGGTGAGTCGAATTAATATACTTCCTTTTCCCCAAAGTTATAATCCCTCGAATAAAACCCCAAAATAAATTTAATTTATTTTTAAAATATTGGGGTAAAACAAAAATTTTTTCTGAAATCTTTTCGTATAGAGAGAAACGATAGCTCATATGAAAGTACATTAAAAACTGTCCCTGAAAATGGTGAGTCGAATTAATATACTTCCATTATCCCCAAAGTTATAATCCCTCGAATAAAACCCCAAAATAAATTTAATTTATTTTTAAAATATTGGGGTAAAACAAAAATTTTTTCTGAAATCTTTTCGTATAGAGAGAAACGATAGCTCATATGAAAGTACATTAAAAACTGTCCCTGAAAATGGTGAGTCGAATTAATATACTTCCTTTTCCCCAAAGTTATAATCCCTCGAATAAAACCCCAAAATAAATTTAATTTATTTTTAAAATATTGGGGTAAAACAAAAATTTTTTCTGAAATCTTTTCGTATAGAGAGAAACGATAGCTCATATGAAAGTACATTAAAAACTGTCCCTGAAAATGGTGAGTCGAATTAATATACTTCCATTACCCCAAAGTTATAATCCCTCGAATAAAACCCCAAAATAAATTTAATTTATTTTTAAAATATTGGGGTAAAACAAAAATTTTTTCTGAAATCTTTTCGTATAGAGAGAAACGATAGCTCATATGAAAGTACATTAAAAACTGTCCCTGAAAATGGTGAGTCGAATTAATATACTTCCATTACCCCAAAGTTATAATCCCTCGAATAAAACCCCAAAATAAATTTAATTTATTTTTAAAATATTGGGGTAAAACAAAAATTTTTTCTGAAATCTTTTCGTATAGAGAGAAACGATAGCTCATATGAAAGTACATTAAAAACTGTCCCTGAAAATGGTGAGTCGAATTAATATACTTCCTTTTCCCCAAAGTTATAATCCCTCGAATAAAACCCCAAAATAAATTTAATTTATTTTTAAAATATTGGGGTAAAACAAAAATTTTTTCTGAAATCTTTTCGTATAGAGAGAAACGATAGCTCATATGAAAGTACATTAAAAACTGTCCCTGAAAATGGTGAGTCGAATTAATATACTTCCTTTTCCCCAAAGTTATAATCCCTCGAATAAAACCCCAAAATAAATTTAATTTATTTTTAAAATATTGGGGTAAAACAAAAATTTTTTCTGAAATCTTTTCGTATAGAGAGAAACGATAGCTCATATGAAAGTACATTAAAAACTGTCCCTGAAAATGGTGAGTCGAATTAATATACTTCCATTACCCCAAAGTTATAATCCCTCGAATAAAACCCCAAAATAAATTTAATTTATTTTTAAAATATTGGGGTAAAACAAAAATTTTTTCTGAAATCTTTTCGTATAGAGAGAAACGATAGCTCATATGAAAGTACATTAAAAACTGTCCCTGAAAATGGTGAGTCGAATTAATATACTTCCATTACCCCAAAGTTATAATCCCTCGAATAAAACCCCAAAATAAATTTAATTTATTTTTAAAATATTGGGGTAAAACAAAAATTTTTTCTGAAATCTTTTCGTATAGAGAGAAACGATAGCTCATATGAAAGTACATTAAAAACTGTCCCTGAAAATGGTGAGTCGAATTAATATACTTCCTTTTCCCCAAAGTTATAATCCCTCGAATAAAACCCCAAAATAAATTTAATTTATTTTTAAAATATTGGGGTAAAACAAAAATTTTTTCTGAAATCTTTTCGTATAGAGAGAAACGATAGCTCATATGAAAGTACATTAAAAACTGTCCCTGAAAATGGTGAGTCGAATTAATATACTTCCTTTTCCCCAAAGTTATAATCCCTCGAATAAAACCCCAAAATAAATTTAATTTATTTTTAAAATATTGGGGTAAAACAAAAATTTTTTCTGAAATCTTTTCGTATAGAGAGAAACGATAGCTCATATGAAAGTACATTAAAAACTGTCCCTGAAAATGGTGAGTCGAATTAATATACTTCCTTTTCCCCAAAGTTATAATCCCTCGAATAAAACCCCAAAATAAATTTAATTTATTTTTAAAATATTGGGGTAAAACAAAAATTTTTTCTGAAATCTTTTCGTATAGAGAGAAACGATAGCTCATATGAAAGTACATTAAAAACTGTCCCTGAAAATGGTGAGTCGAATTAATATACTTCCTTTTCCCCAAAGTTATAATCCCTCGAATAAAACCCCAAAATAAATTTAATTTATTTTTAAAATATTGGGGTAAAACAAAAATTTTTTCTGAAATCTTTTCGTATAGAGAGAAACGATAGCTCATATGAAAGTACATTAAAAACTGTCCCTGAAAATGGTGAGTCGAATTAATATACTTCCATTACCCCAAAGTTATAATCCCTCGAATAAAACCCCAAAATAAATTTAATTTATTTTTAAAATATTGGGGTAAAACAAAAATTTTTTCTGAAATCTTTTCGTATAGAGAGAAACGATAGCTCATATGAAAGTACATTAAAAACTGTCCCTGAAAATGGTGAGTCGAATTAATATACTTCCTTTTCCCCAAAGTTATAATCCCTCGAATAAAACCCCAAAATAAATTTAATTTATTTTTAAAATATTGGGGTAAAACAAAAATTTTTTCTGAAATCTTTTCGTATAGAGAGAAACGATAGCTCATATGAAAGTACATTAAAAACTGTCCCTGAAAATGGTGAGTCGAATTAATATACTTCCTTTTCCCCAAAGTTATAATCCCTCGAATAAAACCCCAAAATAAATTTAATTTATTTTTAAAATATTGGGGTAAAACAAAAATTTTTTCTGAAATCTTTTCGTATAGAGAGAAACGATAGCTCATATGAAAGTACATTAAAAACTGTCCCTGAAAATGGTGAGTCGAATTAATATACTTCCTTTTCCCCAAAGTTATAATCCCTCGAATAAAACCCCAAAATAAATTTAATTTATTTTTAAAATATTGGGGTAAAACAAAAATTTTTTCTGAAATCTTTTCGTATAGAGAGAAACGATAGCTCATATGAAAGTACATTAAAAACTGTCCCTGAAAATGGTGAGTCGAATTAATATACTTCCTTTTCCCCAAAGTTATAATCCCTCGAATAAAACCCCAAAATAAATTTAATTTATTTTTAAAATATTGGGGTAAAACAAAAATTTTTTCTGAAATCTTTTCGTATAGAGAGAAACGATAGCTCATATGAAAGTACATTAAAAACTGTCCCTGAAAATGGTGAGTCGAATTAATATACTTCCATTACCCCAAAGTTATAATCCCTCGAATAAAACCCCAAAATAAATTTAATTTATTTTTAAAATATTGGGGTAAAACAAAAATTTTTTCTGAAATCTTTTCGTATAGAGAGAAACGATAGCTCATATGAAAGTACATTAAAAACTGTCCCTGAAAATGGTGAGTCGAATTAATATACTTCCTTTTCCCCAAAGTTATAATCCCTCGAATAAAACCCCAAAATAAATTTAATTTATTTTTAAAATATTGGGGTAAAACAAAAATTTTTTCTGAAATCTTTTCGTATAGAGAGAAACGATAGCTCATATGAAAGTACATTAAAAACTGTCCCTGAAAATGGTGAGTCGAATTAATATACTTCCATTACCCCAAAGTTATAATCCCTCGAATAAAACCCCAAAATAAATTTAATTTATTTTTAAAATATTGGGGTAAAACAAAAATTTTTTCTGAAATCTTTTCGTATAGAGAGAAACGATAGCTCATATGAAAGTACATTAAAAACTGTCCCTGAAAATGGTGAGTCGAATTAATATACTTCCTTTTCCCCAAAGTTATAATCCCTCGAATAAAACCCCAAAATAAATTTAATTTATTTTTAAAATATTGGGGTAAAACAAAAATTTTTTCTGAAATCTTTTCGTATAGAGAGAAACGATAGCTCATATGAAAGTACATTAAAAACTGTCCCTGAAAATGGTGAGTCGAATTAATATACTTCCTTTTCCCCAAAGTTATAATCCCTCGAATAAAACCCCAAAATAAATTTAATTTATTTTTAAAATATTGGGGTAAAACAAAAATTTTTTCTGAAATCTTTTCGTATAGAGAGAAACGATAGCTCATATGAAAGTACATTAAAAACTGTCCCTGAAAATGGTGAGTCGAATTAATATACTTCCATTACCCCAAAGTTATAATCCCTCGAATAAAACCCCAAAATAAATTTAATTTATTTTTAAAATATTGGGGTAAAACAAAAATTTTTTCTGAAATCTTTTCGTATAGAGAGAAACGATAGCTCATATGAAAGTACATTAAAAACTGTCCCTGAAAATGGTGAGTCGAATTAATATACTTCCTTTTCCCCAAAGTTATAATCCCTCGAATAAAACCCCAAAATAAATTTAATTTATTTTTAAAATATTGGGGTAAAACAAAAATTTTTTCTGAAATCTTTTCGTATAGAGAGAAACGATAGCTCATATGAAAGTACATTAAAAACTGTCCCTGAAAATGGTGAGTCGAATTAATATACTTCCATTACCCCAAAGTTATAATCCCTCGAATAAAACCCCAAAATAAATTTAATTTATTTTTAAAATATTGGGGTAAAACAAAAATTTTTTCTGAAATCTTTTCGTATAGAGAGAAACGATAGCTCATATGAAAGTACATTAAAAACTGTCCCTGAAAATGGTGAGTCGAATTAATATACTTCCTTTTCCCCAAAGTTATAATCCCTCGAATAAAACCCCAAAATAAATTTAATTTATTTTTAAAATATTGGGGTAAAACAAAAATTTTTTCTGAATGTTGTGTCTCTGCACAACAAGAAATAAGCAATACAATAATGTGTTTATCGCACACAAAGAAATACAATAATATTGAAGTAATAGAATAAGGTTGGGGTAATATTTAGGAGACAATTAGGAGACACGGACTGACAATTGTGTGAGGCTTTTATAGTAGCCACCACACCACAACACCTCCCCCTTTGCAAGGCTGGGGTTACAACACCACAATACAAAACATACAATACAATAACAAAAGTCCGGTCAACAAATACATACAAAAAAATTTGAGGGAATAAGGGAACAAAAAAATTTTACAAATCAAAAGAACATTTTATATATTTTATTTATCGTTGATCCTTCAGAAATATTTGCACCCTCAGAATTTATCAAACCCTCAGAATTTATTAAACCTTCAGAATTTATTGATCCCTCAGAACAGCTCTGCATCTTATCTTCAGACTTTTCGGACCAGATCTTTGTTTTCTTCTTCGGTGTTGCGCCTTCATTGTACAGCCTCGCATCTGAACGTTTGACAGCGTAGCACTTCTTTGATTCAATTTTTGGTTGTTGATAATCTTCTTTAATGTCTTCAATTTTTCGCAGAATTACACTCTTCAGGCAATGAACTTGAACTCTAAACAATTGACCAACTTTTCCTACAATTTCGCCTTTTAGCCATTCAATTTTGTTGGTTCTTTTGTTTTTGTTCTTCACAATTACATTTTTGCCTTTCCAGAGTTTTTTCTTTACAATTGGTTTTGGCATTGGCTTTTGTTTGTTCCATACAATTTTCTTCCTTACAATATTGTTTTCAATCTCAGGAACATTCACAATATTTTTCAATAAATTCAATTTTTTAAGCCAAGGCAATCCAATTAAATTCAATTTGCCTTTCACGACATGGCAATCCAATAATTCTTTCTTGTCATTACACTCAATCTGTGCTGCAAATTTCCCTTCAATTTTGAATTTTGATTGGCCCATCGCAATTCCATTATAGGAAACTTCTTCCAATTTTGGTTCACCAATCTGTGACCACGTTTCCTTTGAAATAATTGAGATTTGCGCAGCCGTATCAATGATCATGTTCAATGAATTTCCATTTATTTTCAATTTTTGAACAATCCAATTTTGTTTTTGCAGCACTTCATTGTCTTCAATATCCAACAATATACAATAAGGACCATCATTGCTCTTATCTAAACCAATTTTTACATTATTCACTCTAGGTGACAATTTACGCTTACCAGCAAAATAACAATAAGAAGTCCAATGTCCTTCTTTTTTACAATAATTACAATATGGCCTTTTTGGTGGATAATAGCGATTCTTGTTCTCAATTTCAATATTTGGTTTTTGTTGTAATTGAGGTTCCTGTTTAGGTTCAGATAACAATTTGACTTCTTTTTTTGTAGACAAGAATCCTCGACAATCTTCCAATAATTCCTTGAAATTACAATCTTCTTTTTTCTTTGATTTATTTTCTATCAGCCGAATACAATTTTGTTTTAAATCAATTGCAGAGTCAGGAAGCCCTACAATAAAAATCAATATTTTCATTTCTTCCATAGTCAAATTCATTTCTGACTTTTCGCATTCGGCATTTACGAGATTCCCAAATTGCAATATATTTTCAAATTCATTACATTTCAATTTCAGCGTATCGAAACGCTTTAGCAATTTGGACCTCGGGTCCCTAAACTCCTCTTTCAATTCATTTAACAATTCCCCATATTTCAGGTCTGATAATTTTCGTGGCAATAATTTCTGGGCAATTTTAGAATATTCAGGGCCACCCAATTTCGCAATAAGCAATCTTGCTTTCATTTCATCACTCAATGTGGCCCCCTCAATTTCAAAGTACGATTTGTACTTATCATACCACGTTTCGAACGTGAATGCCCGTGGAATATCACAATGGAACTCAGAAATCAATTTGTGCAATTTACCGTATAGCGCTGATCCTTCTTGTTGAAGTGATGTAGCACTTTCAATATTTGGCCTATTGCCCAATTTACTCAACAATTCTGCAATCTGTTTCTGCTGCAGTAACAATTGTTGGTTTTGGTGTTCCTGAAGTTCCTTTTGCTGTTGATTGAATTTCATTTGTTGTTGTTCAAGGAGTTTTTGAATGTCTTCCGCTTTCATTCTGATTTGTTTTCTTCAATACAATTTACAATTGAATCCGTTTACGACCGCGCCAATTTTGTTGTGTCTCTGCACAACAAGAAATAAGCAATACAATAATGTGTTTATCGCACACAAAGAAATACAATAATATTGAAGTAATAGAATAAGGTTGGGGTAATATTTAGGAGACAATTAGGAGACACGGACTGACAATTGTGTGAGGCTTTTATAGTAGCCACCACACCACAACACTGAAATCTTTTCGTATAGAGAGAAACGATAGCTCATATGAAAGTACATTAAAAACTGTCCCTGAAAATGGTGAGTCGAATTAATATACTTCCATTACCCCAAAGTTATAATCCCTCGAATAAAACCCCAAAATAAATTTAATTTATTTTTAAAATATTGGGGTAAAACAAAAATTTTTTCTGAAATCTTTTCGTATAGAGAGAAACGATAGCTCATATGAAAGTACATTAAAAACTGTCCCTGAAAATGGTGAGTCGAATTAATATACTTCCATTACCCCAAAGTTATAATCCCTCGAATAAAACCCCAAAATAAATTTAATTTATTTTTAAAATATTGGGGTAAAACAAAAATTTTTTCTGAAATCTTTTCGTATAGAGAGAAACGATAGCTCATATGAAAGTACATTAAAAACTGTCCCTGAAAATGGTGAGTCGAATTAATATACTTCCATTACCCCAAAGTTATAATCCCTCGAATAAAACCCCAAAATAAATTTAATTTATTTTTAAAATATTGGGGTAAAACAAAAATTTTTTCTGAAATCTTTTCGTATAGAGAGAAACGATAGCTCATATGAAAGTACATTAAAAACTGTCCCTGAAAATGGTGAGTCGAATTAATATACTTCCTTTTCCCCAAAGTTATAATCCCTCGAATAAAACCCCAAAATAAATTTAATTTATTTTTAAAATATTGGGGTAAAACAAAAATTTTTTCTGAAATCTTTTCGTATAGAGAGAAACGATAGCTCATATGAAAGTACATTAAAAACTGTCCCTGAAAATGGTGAGTCGAATTAATATACTTCCATTACCCCAAAGTTATAATCCCTCGAATAAAACCCCAAAATAAATTTAATTTATTTTTAAAATATTGGGGTAAAACAAAAATTTTTTCTGAAATCTTTTCGTATAGAGAGAAACGATAGCTCATATGAAAGTACATTAAAAACTGTCCCTGAAAATGGTGAGTCGAATTAATATACTTCCTTTTCCCCAAAGTTATAATCCCTCGAATAAAACCCCAAAATAAATTTAATTTATTTTTAAAATATTGGGGTAAAACAAAAATTTTTTCTGAAATCTTTTCGTATAGAGAGAAACGATAGCTCATATGAAAGTACATTAAAAACTGTCCCTGAAAATGGTGAGTCGAATTAATATACTTCCATTACCCCAAAGTTATAATCCCTCGAATAAAACCCCAAAATAAATTTAATTTATTTTTAAAATATTGGGGTAAAACAAAAATTTTTTCTGAAATCTTTTCGTATAGAGAGAAACGATAGCTCATATGAAAGTACATTAAAAACTGTCCCTGAAAATGGTGAGTCGAATTAATATACTTCCATTACCCCAAAGTTATAATCCCTCGAATAAAACCCCAAAATAAATTTAATTTATTTTTAAAATATTGGGGTAAAACAAAAATTTTTTCTGAAATCTTTTCGTATAGAGAGAAACGATAGCTCATATGAAAGTACATTAAAAACTGTCCCTGAAAATGGTGAGTCGAATTAATATACTTCCATTACCCCAAAGTTATAATCCCTCGAATAAAACCCCAAAATAAATTTAATTTATTTTTAAAATATTGGGGTAAAACAAAAATTTTTTCTGAAATCTTTTCGTATAGAGAGAAACGATAGCTCATATGAAAGTACATTAAAAACTGTCCCTGAAAATGGTGAGTCGAATTAATATACTTCCTTTTCCCCAAAGTTATAATCCCTCGAATAAAACCCCAAAATAAATTTAATTTATTTTTAAAATATTGGGGTAAAACAAAAATTTTTTCTGAAATCTTTTCGTATAGAGAGAAACGATAGCTCATATGAAAGTACATTAAAAACTGTCCCTGAAAATGGTGAGTCGAATTAATATACTTCCTTTTCCCCAAAGTTATAATCCCTCGAATAAAACCCCAAAATAAATTTAATTTATTTTTAAAATATTGGGGTAAAACAAAAATTTTTTCTGAAATCTTTTCGTATAGAGAGAAACGATAGCTCATATGAAAGTACATTAAAAACTGTCCCTGAAAATGGTGAGTCGAATTAATATACTTCCTTTTCCCCAAAGTTATAATCCCTCGAATAAAACCCCAAAATAAATTTAATTTATTTTTAAAATATTGGGGTAAAACAAAAATTTTTTCTGAAATCTTTTCGTATAGAGAGAAACGATAGCTCATATGAAAGTACATTAAAAACTGTCCCTGAAAATGGTGAGTCGAATTAATATACTTCCATTACCCCAAAGTTATAATCCCTCGAATAAAACCCCAAAATAAATTTAATTTATTTTTAAAATATTGGGGTAAAACAAAAATTTTTTCTGAAATCTTTTCGTATAGAGAGAAACGATAGCTCATATGAAAGTACATTAAAAACTGTCCCTGAAAATGGTGAGTCGAATTAATATACTTCCTTTTCCCCAAAGTTATAATCCCTCGAATAAAACCCCAAAATAAATTTAATTTATTTTTAAAATATTGGGGTAAAACAAAAATTTTTTCTGAAATCTTTTCGTATAGAGAGAAACGATAGCTCATATGAAAGTACATTAAAAACTGTCCCTGAAAATGGTGAGTCGAATTAATATACTTCCTTTTCCCCAAAGTTATAATCCCTCGAATAAAACCCCAAAATAAATTTAATTTATTTTTAAAATATTGGGGTAAAACAAAAATTTTTTCTGAAATCTTTTCGTATAGAGAGAAACGATAGCTCATATGAAAGTACATTAAAAACTGTCCCTGAAAATGGTGAGTCGAATTAATATACTTCCTTTTCCCCAAAGTTATAATCCCTCGAATAAAACCCCAAAATAAATTTAATTTATTTTTAAAATATTGGGGTAAAACAAAAATTTTTTCTGAAATCTTTTCGTATAGAGAGAAACGATAGCTCATATGAAAGTACATTAAAAACTGTCCCTGAAAATGGTGAGTCGAATTAATATACTTCCATTACCCCAAAGTTATAATCCCTCGAATAAAACCCCAAAATAAATTTAATTTATTTTTAAAATATTGGGGTAAAACAAAAATTTTTTCTGAAATCTTTTCGTATAGAGAGAAACGATAGCTCATATGAAAGTACATTAAAAACTGTCCCTGAAAATGGTGAGTCGAATTAATATACTTCCTTTTCCCCAAAGTTATAATCCCTCGAATAAAACCCCAAAATAAATTTAATTTATTTTTAAAATATTGGGGTAAAACAAAAATTTTTTCTGAAATCTTTTCGTATAGAGAGAAACGATAGCTCATATGAAAGTACATTAAAAACTGTCCCTGAAAATGGTGAGTCGAATTAATATACTTCCATTACCCCAAAGTTATAATCCCTCGAATAAAACCCCAAAATAAATTTAATTTATTTTTAAAATATTGGGGTAAAACAAAAATTTTTTCTGAAATCTTTTCGTATAGAGAGAAACGATAGCTCATATGAAAGTACATTAAAAACTGTCCCTGAAAATGGTGAGTCGAATTAATATACTTCCTTTTCCCCAAAGTTATAATCCCTCGAATAAAACCCCAAAATAAATTTAATTTATTTTTAAAATATTGGGGTAAAACAAAAATTTTTTCTGAAATCTTTTCGTATAGAGAGAAACGATAGCTCATATGAAAGTACATTAAAAACTGTCCCTGAAAATGGTGAGTCGAATTAATATACTTCCTTTTCCCCAAAGTTATAATCCCTCGAATAAAACCCCAAAATAAATTTAATTTATTTTTAAAATATTGGGGTAAAACAAAAATTTTTTCTGAAATCTTTTCGTATAGAGAGAAACGATAGCTCATATGAAAGTACATTAAAAACTGTCCCTGAAAATGGTGAGTCGAATTAATATACTTCCATTACCCCAAAGTTATAATCCCTCGAATAAAACCCCAAAATAAATTTAATTTATTTTTAAAATATTGGGGTAAAACAAAAATTTTTTCTGAAATCTTTTCGTATAGAGAGAAACGATAGCTCATATGAAAGTACATTAAAAACTGTCCCTGAAAATGGTGAGTCGAATTAATATACTTCCTTTTCCCCAAAGTTATAATCCCTCGAATAAAACCCCAAAATAAATTTAATTTATTTTTAAAATATTGGGGTAAAACAAAAATTTTTTCTGAAATCTTTTCGTATAGAGAGAAACGATAGCTCATATGAAAGTACATTAAAAACTGTCCCTGAAAATGGTGAGTCGAATTAATATACTTCCTTTTCCCCAAAGTTATAATCCCTCGAATAAAACCCCAAAATAAATTTAATTTATTTTTAAAATATTGGGGTAAAACAAAAATTTTTTCTGAAATCTTATCGTATAGAGAGAAACGATAGCTCATATGAAAGTACATTAAAAACTGTCCCTGAAAATGGTGAGTCGAATTAATATACTTCCGTTTCCCCAAAGTTATAATCCCTCGAATAAAACCCCAAAATAAATTTAATTTATTTTTAAAATATTGGGGTAAAACAAAAATTTTTTCTGAAATCTTATTGTATAGAGAGAAACGATATCTCATAAGAAAGTACATTAAAAGCTAGTAATAAAAATGGTGAGTCGAATTAATATACTTCCATTACCCCAAAGTTATAATCCCTCGAATAAAATCCCAAAATAAATTTTATTTATTTTAAAAATATTGGGGTAAAACAAAAATTTTTTCTGAAATCTTATTGTATAGAGAGAAACGATATCTCATAAGAAAGTACATTAAATGCTAGTAATAAAAATGGTGAGTCGAATTAATATACTTCCATTACCCCAAAGTTATAATCCCTCGAATAAAATCCCAAAATAAATTTTATTTATTTTCAAAATATTGGGGTAAAACAAAAATTTTTTCTGAAATCTTATTTTATAGAGAGAAACGATATCTCATAAGAAAGTACATTAAAAGCTAGTAATAAAAATGGTGAATCGAATTAATATACTTCCATTACCCCAAAGTTATAATCCCTCGAATAAAATCCCAAAATAAATTTTATTTATTTTCAAAATATTGGGGTAAAACAAAAATTTTTTCTGAAATCTTATTGTATAGAGAGAAACGATAGCTCATATGAAAGTACATTAAAAGCTAGTAATAAAAATGGTGAGTCGAATTAATATACTTCCATTACCCCAAAGTTATAATCCCTCGAATAAAATCCCAAAATAAATTTTATTTATTTTCAAAATATTGGGGTAAAACAAAAATTTTTTCTGAAATCTTATTATATAGAGAGAAACGATAGCTCATATGAAAGTACATTAAAAGCTAGTAATAAAAATGGTGAGTCGAATTAATATACTTCCATTACCCCAAAGTTATAATCCCTCGAATAAAATCCCAAAATAAATTTTATTTATTTTCAAAATATTGGGGTAAAACAAAAATTTTTTCTGAAATCTTATTGTATAGAGAGAAACGATAGCTCATATGAAAGTACATTAAAAGCTAGTAATAAAAATGGTGAGTCGAATTAATATACTTCCATTACCCCAAAGTTATAATCCCTCGAATAAAATCCCAAAATAAATTTTATTTATTTTCAAAATATTGGGGTAAAACAAAAATTTTTTCTGAAATCTTATTGTATAGAGAGAAACGATAGCTCATATGAAAGTACATTAAAAGCTAGTAATAAAAATGGTGAGTCGAATTAATATACTTCCATTACCCCAAAGTTATAATCCCTCGAATAAAATCCCAAAATAAATTTTATTTATTTTCAAAATATTGGGGTAAAACAAAAATTTTTTCTGAAATCTTATTGTATAGAGAGAAACGATAGCTCATATGAAAGTACATTAAAAGCTAGTAATAAAAATGGTGAGTCGAATTAATATACTTCCATTACCCCAAAGTTATAATCCCTCGAATAAAATCCCAAAATAAATTTTATTTATTTTCAAAATATTGGGTTAAAACAAAAATTTTTTCTGAAATCTTATTGTATAGAGAGAAACGATAGCTCATATGAAAGTACATTAAAAGCTAGTAATAAAAATGGTGAATCGAATTAATATACTTCCATTACCCCAAAGTTATAATCCCTCGAATAAAATCCCAAAATAAATTTTATTTATTTTAAAAATATTGGGGTAAAACAAAAATTTTTTCTGAAATCTTATTGTATAGAGATAAACGATATCTCATATGAAAGTACATTAAAAGCTAGTAATAAAAATGGTGAGTCGAATTAATATACTTCCATTACCCCAAAGTTATAATCCCTCGAATAAAATCCCAAAATAAATTTTATTTATTTTCAAAATATTGGGGTAAAACAAAAATTTTTTCTGAAATCTTATTGTATAGAGAGAAACGATAGCTCATATGAAAGTACATTAAAAGCTAGTAATAAAAATGGTGAATCGAATTAATATACTTCCATTACCCCAAAGTTATAATCCCTCGAATAAAATCCCAAAATAAATTTTATTTATTTTAAAAATATTGGGGTAAAACAAAAATTTTTTCTGAAATCTTATTGTATAGAGATAAACGATATCTCATATGAAAGTACATTAAAAGCTAGTAATAAAAATGGTGAGTCGAATTAATATACTTCCATTACCCCAAAGTTATAATCCCTCGAATAAAATCCCAAAATAAATTTTATTTATTTTAAAAATATTGGGGTAAAACAAAAATTTTTTCCGAAATCTTATTGTATAGAGATAAACGATATCTCCTATGAAAGTACATTAAAAGCTAGTAATAAAAATGGTGAGTCGAATTAATATACTTCCATTACCCCAAAGTTATAATCCCTCGAATAAAATCCCAAAATAAATTTTATTTATTTTAAAAATATTGGGGTAAAACAAAAATTTTTTCTGAAATCTTATTGTATAGAGAGAAACGATAGCTCATATGAAAGTACATTAAAAGCTAGTAATAAAAATGGTGAGTCGAATTAATATACTTCCATTACCCCAAAGTTATAATCCCTCGAATAAAATCCCAAAATAAATTTTATTTATTTTCAAAATATTGGGGTAAAACAAAAATTTTTTCTGAAATCTTATTGTATAGAGAGAAACGATAGCTCATATGAAAGTACATTAAAAGCTAGTAATAAAAATGGTGAGTCGAATTAATATACTTCCATTACCCCAAAGTTATAATCCCTCGAATAAAATCCCAAAATAAATTTTATTTATTTTCAAAATATTGGGGTAAAACAAAAATTTTTTCTGAAATCTTATTGTATAGAGAGAAACGATAGCTCATATGAAAGTACATTAAAAGCTAGTAATAAAAATGGTGAGTCGAATTAATATACTTCCATTACCCCAAAGTTATAATCCCTCGAATAAAATCCCAAAATAAATTTTATTTATTTTCAAAATATTGGGGTAAAACAAAAATTTTTTCTGAAATCTTATTGTATAGAGAGAAACGATAGCTCATATGAAAGTACATTAAAAGCTAGTAATAAAAATGGTGAATCGAATTAATATACTTCCATTACCCCAAAGTTATAATCCCTCGAATAAAATCCCAAAATAAATTTTATTTATTTTAAAAATATTGGGGTAAAACAAAAATTTTTTCTGAAATCTTATTGTATAGAGATAAACGATATCTCATATGAAAGTACATTAAAAGCTAGTAATAAAAATGGTGAGTCGAATTAATATACTTCCATTACCCCAAAGTTATAATCCCTCGAATAAAATCCCAAAATAAATTTTATTTATTTTCAAAATATTGGGGTAAAACAAAAATTTTTTCTGAAATCTTATTGTATAGAGAGAAACGATAGCTCATATGAAAGTACATTAAAAGCTAGTAATAAAAATGGTGAATCGAATTAATATACTTCCATTACCCCAAAGTTATAATCCCTCGAATAAAATCCCAAAATAAATTTTATTTATTTTAAAAATATTGGGGTAAAACAAAAATTTTTTCTGAAATCTTATTGTATAGAGATAAACGATATCTCATATGAAAGTACATTAAAAGCTAGTAATAAAAATGGTGAGTCGAATTAATATACTTCCATTACCCCAAAGTTATAATCCCTCGAATAAAATCCCAAAATAAATTTTATTTATTTTAAAAATATTGGGGTAAAACAAAAATTTTTTCCGAAATCTTATTGTATAGAGATAAACGATATCTCCTATGAAAGTACATTAAAAGCTAGTAATAAAAATGGTGAGTCGAATTAATATACTTCCATTACCCCAAAGTTATAATCCCTCGAATAAAATCCCAAAATAAATTTTATTTATTTTAAAAATATTGGGGTAAAACAAAAATTTTTTCTGAAATCTTATTGTATAGAGATAAACGATATCTCATATGAAAGTACATTAAAAGCTAGTAATAAAAATGGTGAGTCGAATTAATATACTTCCATTACCCCAAAGTTATAATCCCTCGAATAAAATCCCAAAATAAATTTTATTTATTTTAAAAATATTGGGGTAAAACAAAAATTTTTTCTGAAATCTTATTGTATAGAGAGAAACGATATCTCATATGAAAGTACATTAAAAGCTAGTAATAAAAATGGTGAGTCGAATTAATATACTTCCATTACCCCAAAGTTATAATCCCTCGAATAAAATCCCAAAATAAATTTTATTTATTTTAAAAATATTGGGGTAAAACAAAAATTTTTTCTGAAATCTTATTGTATAGAGAGAAACGATATCTCATATGAAAGTACATTAAAAGCTAGTAATAAAAATGGTGAGTCGAATTAATATACTTCCATTACCCCAAAGTTATAATCCCTCGAATAAAATCCCAAAATAAATTTTATTTATTTTAAAAATATTGGGGTAAAACAAAAATTTTTTCTGAAATCTTATTGTATAGAGAGAAACGATATCTCATATGAAAGTACATTAAAAACTGTCCCTGAAAATGGTGAGTCGAATTAATATACTTCCTTTTCCCCAAAGTTTAAAAATAAATTAAATTTATTTTGGGGTTTTATTCGAGGGATTATAACTTTGGGGAAAAGGAAGTATATTAATTCGACTCACCATTTTCAGGGACAGTTTTTAATGTACTTTCATATGAGCTATCGTTTCTCTCTATACGATAAGATTTCAGAAAAAATTTTTGTTTTACCCCAATATTTTAAAAATAAATTAAATTTATTTTGGGGTTTTATTCGAGGGATTATAACTTTGGGGAAAAGGAAGTATATTAATTCGACTCACCATTTTCAGGGACAGTTTTTAATGTACTTTCATATGAGCTATCGTTTCTCTCTATACGATAAGATTTCAGAAAAAATTTTTGTTTTACCCCAATATTTTAAAAATAAATTAAATTTATTTTGGGGTTTTATTCGAGGGATTATAACTTTGGGGAAAAGGAAGTATATTAATTCGACTCACCATTTTCAGGGACAGTTTTTAATGTACCTCCCCCGCTTTATTTTAAAAACAAAATTTTTCTTTTTTTTATTAAACCAGAATTTAATTCATTTTAAATTTCAGAATTTCTAGGAATAATATTTTTAATAATTCTGATTTTTAAATTTAAATCAGAACTAATTCTGGTTTTTAAAAATCAGAATTAATTCAGGTTCTGATTTTTTATAATTCTGATTCAATTCTGATTTTAAAATTAAAAAAGCTCTGATTTTCAAAATTCTGATTTTTAAAAAATTCTGATTTTTTTAATTTTGATTTCTTTTAAATTCTGATTTTTAAAACTGGTTTTTAAAATAAAAATCAGAATTCTGATATTAAAATTTAAAAAATTCTGATTTTCAAAATTCTGATTTTTAAAAATTCTGATTTTTAAAGTTTATATATATAAATCAGAATTTAATTTTTCTTCTTTGTATTTTTCTTTATTTAATTCTAAATTTTTTAAGATCTTTTCCAACATATTAATATTTTTATTTATTATTTTTATTTTATCCCCTAAAGCTAAACTTTCCTTTTTTGAAGCTTTATTTACTCATTTTCTTCAAGAGACTATTTTTAATAACAATAAAAATACTTTATTTTCCACCGGATGCTTTTCTAATAATAATGCTAAATATTCCTTCTCATCTTTAATTACTTAATTTATCCTTGAGATATTTTTTACAAAAAAAAAGTTTTATTTTAGACAATAGTAAACGCATTTTTATTAAAAAGCCTCATCGTCCCCTTAAAAATTATTTTTATTCTGATTTTTTTAATTCTGATTTGTGAAATTCTGATTTTTTAATTCTGATTTTTTGGAAATTCTGATTTTTTTTCTAAATTATGATTAGAAAATTCTTGTTTGAAATTCTAATTTTTATCAATTCTGATTTTTTAAATTCTGATTTTTTTAATTCTGATGAAAATTTTGATTTATTAAAGTTCTGATTTTATGTAATGAAGATTCTGATTTCGAACATTCTGATTTTTTTGAATTCTGATTTTTAAAAATTCTGATTTTTAATTCTGATTTTCATAGCAACAACACGAAAACAGAACTAGAAGTATTTTTGTTTGCACAATACAGCCATAAATGTCTACTATTAACGACAGTCAAATAATTTTACCAACTAATACTCGTAAAGCTTCAGTTGCCCATCCTTATGTAATGCCTCCCTTGACTCGTTTACGTATTCAACAAAGTTTTAGGAATGCAAAGTGCGAATATTATTAAATTTTTTCTTCCTTATACAGTCAGAACTCATTGCTAAATACCCCTATTGAATAGAGACCGGGCAGGGAGTGTCGTACATACGAGAGTCTCGTCTCTTCGATCGTCTCTTCGATCAAGGTCATGACTCGGTTTCTGTTCTCTATTATTAAATACCCCTATTAGTTACCCTCGAAATTAAATACCCCCAGCATTAGATACCCCCAGAACTAGATATCTCCCTTCTTGAATACCCCCAATTTTGAATACTCCCGTTATTAGACACTCCCAGAAGAGGTTACACCTTTAAGATATACTCTTTTAAATTTGGTTGGGCAATAGGTGATGAGAGAAAGCTGGGGGCAATTAGAAGCAATACCCTCTATTTAATAGACACCCTTATTATAAGTTACGGTTCTTTTCAGCTGTCTAAGGGGGTGTCTAATAAAGAGGTATGACTAAAAAAATATTTTTTATAGACCCATAATTGGACACAAAATTCTGAAACGTGCTTCTACCCTTCGTAATGAACTTAAAATTTTTGTTAATAATTTAAACAAGGAAACAACAAATAAATTGGAAGAAAATATTTTTCGGCTAGTTGTTAATTGTGTTGCTAACGTGGATTTTCCGTCTAAAGTTTGGAAAGGAAAATATTTTTTAATTTTCTGTTAATTTAAGGTAGCTTCAAATTCTTTTGCTTTTGGTGAATTTTTTGCCCAATTTTGTGTTTTTGGATTTCGTCCAGACTTTTTCTCTACAATTGCTGATGCAATGGTAGCAGAATGCGTTAGACAAGATGGGGGTGCTCAGAAGCGTTGCGAGACTTTGTAAATTCTGATTTTTTGTTAAATTATAATTCTGATTTTTTAATATTCTGATTTCTTAAAATTTTGATTTTTGGAAATTCTGATCCTTTAATATTCTGATTTTTATAATTCTGATTCTGAAAATTCTGATTTTTTAAAATTCTGATTTTTAAGATTCTGATTTTTATAATTCTGATTTCTTTTAAATTCTGATTTTCAAAATTCTGATTTCTAAAAAATTCTGCTTTTTGAATTCTGATTTCTAAAAAATTCTGCTTTTTTAAATTCTGATACCTAAAGATTCTGATTTTATAATTCACAAAAATTCTGATATTAAATAAAAATTCTGATTTTTTGTAGAATGGCTTGGTCCCTTCTAATGCAGTTTATTTTCTCTAATGTGCGCGATGGTTATTATGCTGAAGTGCGTCAACAACGGCGTTCTTCTCTGCCCCAGCAGCGATTTTTAATAAAGCAGAATAATTTGAATAATACAGTAACGGGGAGAGGAAGTTTGTAAAAAATATTAAAAAATTAAAAAAAAAATTTTTCTGAATTTTTCAAAATTTCTGGAATTTTTGAGAAAAAAAAATTTTGAAAAAAATTTCAGAAAAATTTCAAAAAAAAAATTTTAATTTTATTTTTAAAAATATTCGTTTAATTTTAATTTTCGCCACACATCACTCTATTTTGATTTTAATGTTTATTTTACGCACATTAAAAATCAGGCGTTTTATATATTTTATTATTTTTAGAGCTTGATTTTTTTATTCAAAAAATTTATTTGTGTTAATTTCCCTAAATATTTTTTATTAAATGTTTCTTAAAAAATAGTTGCTCTCAAACTGAGTCCACCACGTATTTGGTTGACACATGAATTTGTTTTAATTTTTTTTCTAATTTTCTTATGACTATCCAGGCCAACATTTTTAAGATATATTTTAAGCAACGTGTCTCTCCCTTCCCCCTCTCTCCCTTCCAAAAAACACCCACAAAGATTTTTAATTCCTTCCTTAAGTTATCATTTCCAACAATTTATAAATTAAAAAAAAATTTTTTAAATCATGATAGCGTTAATTTTATTATTTTTTTATTTTTTAGATGTTGTAAAAAGCCCAAATATTTTTTGGGCTTTTTGGCTTGTTTAAAAAGCCGAATAAAATCATATATTTATTTTTCTTTTAAAAATTCCTTCAAGAACAAATCTAAAAATTTAAAATGTTATTTTTAATTTTATTTTTATTAATTTCAACTCCTCTTAATTTTATCAATTTTGGCAATTCATTAATTATTAATGGAAATAATTTGGATTTTGATAAAATTAAATTTAATTATTTTCGTATAAAAAGACAAGGAAGATTTAAAAGAGCAAACAAAAAATGGACTTTAGATGAATGTAAATATGCTTCTTTTGGGAAACCGTGGATGTTAGAAGATTGTTGTAAGCAAGGGCATGGGAGGGCTATGATGTTGGGTTGTAATTGATACTGGGAAATGATTTGGGGAAAAATTGATAAATGATAAAATGATTAATTGATAAATGATTATATTTTTGTAAAGGAGATCGGTTATGTGATAACTTTTATGAGAAAAAATTTTTTTTGGCTCTAGTTTAAGATACGCGTCTCATGAGCGTTTAAGTGCCCCTCAGGTTAGTGGACAGTAGTCCATGGATACGTCCCATGAGCAACGATTTAGCTGTGCCAGGGATCCTACCGACGTAGAAATAAAATTCCCGATTTCGGGGATCGGGTCGGCAGGATCCATGGACTGCACTTCGCTTACTGTACTTCATCATGGGACCCCGGGGGCGCTTAAACGCTAACGTATGTATATCGTATGTATATCCTAAACGTATGTATATCCTACGTATGTATATCCTAAATTAGAGCCAAAAATTTTCTAGCTTGATCTAATACAGTCTAATCCCGATAAACGTCTCACTCTCTATTACACCTGTGAGAAGTTTTATCGTGAATTTTATCACAAAACTGATTGCTAAAAATTTAAATGTGTATATCTCTCCCCTTTTTATTATTTCTAATTTTGTGATTGTTTAAATTCTGTAATAAGTATACCTAATTTTTAAGTGGATTATTCCAAATTTATCTTTATAAATTCCAAGTGTTTCGGGTGTACTCAACTGGTATAGTATCGAAAAATAAATTGGTACTCAAGTGTATCTTCTTCGCGTTGAAAAGTCTTGTTTTTCTTCACTTCTCTTCTTCCTCTTTCTCTTGTTTCAATTATTTTAGTACTCATTCTGCCAATATCACATTTAGGCAAGGCTTTTATTTAGCCTTGCCTACAAGGCTAAATATTTGCATTTTGTCAACATGTTTGTTGACAAAATGTGTAATTTTACCCTTATTGGCAAAATGTGATATTGGCAGAATGTGAGTTTATCGTTCTTATTTTCGAAGTGTAACCAACCGAAAATATATCGAATAATCAACAATTAAAAACGCTAAATTGTAACAAACTTTTTTAATTTCTTTCGTTTTAAAAAGTTTAGAAATTTTTGCTTATTAGTCGTGCATTCTAGAGATAGGCCTGGGTCTGGACCAAGGCTTGGGATTTTCCTGTACTCAGCGTCAAGGTCCAGGCACTTTTTGACCTTCCTGGGTTTTTCCTGGACTACAAGCCCAGGATCCTGTCCAGGTCAAGAAATCAAACTCCAGAGTCAAGGACAGGTCCAGGCTTTTCAAAATTTCCGATCTCTAGTGCATTCTTTATTTATTTGAAATTTTGCTTCTATTCGGTTTCTCTTCGAATTCAAAAAATGTCTGAGGAATATATTGTAGCCGAATTTGATTACCAAGCTCAAGAAGACCAGGTTCTTTTTAATTTCAATATTCTTAAAATGTGTCTTTGTTTTTTAGGAACTTTCATTAGTCAAAGGAGAGAGGCTTGTATTGATTGATGATAATAAACTTTGGTGGAAGGTTTTTTTTGCTTTATTGCTTTTGAATACAAGTTTTCTTTCAAAGGCACGCAATATGCATGGAGATGTTGGATTTGTACCGAGTAATTATGTCAGGAAAGAAGGTTGTTATTTTTGAATTTTGGGTTATAGGGCATTCACCGGGACTCTCCTGTTTTATATTCGAGGCGGATCGTCACAAAGTGCAGGTTCACTGCCGAGCGTCGGGGCAAGTCCGTTTTGGGCACTATCCAATGTGTTTATTTGGGGATAACGAGCACGTCAGTCTATCACAGAGTTATAACCGTTGATTTAGGGTATTATCCGGCTTGACTAGTCACGTTCAAAATTGATCACTTGGTCTTCGACCTAGTTATAATGTGATGGACTGGGTTGTGTAAATCAGGTGGGACCTTAAGGAGCAATTGCCCTTGAAATTCGGATCTACATCTGGACTGGGTTGTGTAAATTAGGTTGGACCCGGAGGAGTAATTGCCTCTGAAATACCTCCATCCTTTCGGTTATGTTCCTTTGAGCTTTCTATTGAGTTCGACCTCTTTATACCTTTATATACACTTTAATTTCAGCAAGTAACAAAAACAACAACAATGCTGAAGCCTTTGCTTCGTCTGATCGAGTAATTTTCTTTTCTAATTTTCAAATTTTTTTAATATTTTAGAGAGAAAATGTGTTAACCATGGCAACCGTCTTGTTTAACTATACGCCTCAAAGAGAAGACGAACTTCCACTTAAGAAAGGTACAAAGCTTGTAGTTTTGGATAAATCTTCGGATGGTTGGTGGAAAGGTGAAGAAAAATTTGGAAATTTTCGGAAAGGTTGGTTTCCTTCAAATTATGTAAAGGAAGAAGAAATTGGTGGAAATGAGGAAAGGGAAGAGGAGATTGAAGAAAAAAGTGTGAAAAATGGGCAGAGACACCAGAAGCAACAGGTTGGGAGAGGACAACAACAACAAAATGAACATTTGAAGCAAATTTCAAAAAAAGTTTTGGAGGTTTGGAATTTTTTTGCAGTCCGGATAAGTTTCTTGGGCGTTTTGTAGCTCGGACTCCGGGCATTTTAAAAGATTGGCTTCGGCTCCAGAGTCTAGCCCTTTGGAGCCGCTCTATATTGCTCCGGGCTCATTTTGTTTGTGTTTCATTGGGAATTTAGGTGAATTAAGAGAGATATCGACTCTCATCAAGCTCTGGGCTTGATTCTTTCTGGTTCTCTGGGTTTGATTCTTTCTGGTTTCTTAAATTTTCTATTTGTTTTTGGACTGCTTGCCTATCTAATTTACGTCTATTTTCTCTTCTAGTTGCTTTTTTTGAAAATACTTAATAGTAAAATAAGAATTTATAAATTTTAGATTGTTATTTGCCTCTATTCCTTCGAAGCGCAAAGCTCTCAAGAATTGTCTTTTTCGAAGAATGAAAGACTGGATATTTTGGAACATCCAATTGATGTATTTCTTTAATATTTTTTTTTACAAAAATTGTTTTAAGGATCCAGATTGGTGGTTAGCTAGAAACCAATGTGGTCAGACAGGTTTTTATTTTTCTTTAAGTTTTTGTTTATTTTTTAAATTTTACAGGACTCGTCCCAACGGTTTGTTGATGATTTTATTTGTGATGAACCCAGAAAGTCAAATCCAAATATCTGAAAGGTTTTGTAGAGAGAGATTTTTGCGTATAAAAGTTGTATCGGTGGATCTGACAAATGAGCGGATAAGTTAGGATTTTTTGGAATTAAGGAGGAATAGGTGACATTAGTCGGAAATTCTCGCGTGCAACAGCCAGATAAGACAAAAAGGGAGCAGACATATTTTTGATTTTGAGCCCCTTTATCCGCCCACATATATTTGGATTTGTTCTTCTTTTGAGTTGTACTCATTTTAGTTAAATTTTTTGAAAATTTTTTAAAAATTAATTTTTAAAGAATTATATTGAAATAGTCGAAAGAAACCCTTTAAGAAGTGCATTTGAAAATTTACATCCAAATAACAACAAGTCTTCAATTTCACCATCTTCATTTGCATCATCTCCCCAGCCTTGCAGCGGTGTCTATATTGGGAATAGTAATAATCAAAATACAAATTTTGATCAATTGAGTGGGCCATATTCTCGACAGCCGTGGTATTTTTTGAAAAGTTTTTTTTTAATTTTTTGAAAAAAAATTTTTTCAAGAAAATTTTCAAAATTTTTCGGAAATTTTTTTGAAATTTTTTTTGAAATTTAAAAAAAAATTCTGGACTTTTTGAAAAATTTTTTTAAATCTTTCAAAAATTTAGAGGAATTTTTTGATCTTTTTTCCAAAAATTATTCAAATTTCGAAAAAAAAATTTTTTTTAATTAAAAAAAAATTTCTGAAATTTTTCAAAAAAAATTTTTTTGATCTTTCAAGAATTTTGCCTAATTTTCCACAGGTATTATGGACACATAACAAGAGAACAAGCAGATTTATTATTAAAACAAAGAGGAAGTGAAGGAGATTTTTTGGTATTTTTAAATTTTTATAATCGAAAAAAATTTTCTTTTTCAAAGGTGCGAGACAGTGAATCAATGCCTGGCGATTTTTCTATATCCTTGAGGGATAGCCAAAGAAACAAACATTTTTGGATTCATTATGATTCTGCTAGTGGACAATTTAATATTGGAAATAAAAAATTTAATTCTATGGAGGCGTTGATTATGTGAGTTAGGAGAGAGGTTTATTTAAATTAAATTCAAGTTTTACAATTCAAGTTAATTACAAATTGTAAAAAAATTTAAGTTTGTTTAATTGCTAGGTTTTAAACTTGATTTGTAAAACTTGAATAGTGTGTTTTATTCAAGTTTTACAATTCAAGTTTGAAAGAAATTACAAATTGTAAAAAAAAATTAAAGTTTATTTATTGATAAGTTACAACTTGGTTTGTAAAACTTGTTATTTTATTCAAGTTTACAAGGGTTTAATTAAAGTTTAACAATTCAAGTTTATTTGTAAAACTTAAGGGTATAAGATTAGAACTTTGTAAAACTTGTTACTATTTTTTCAAGTTTGTAAAACTTGAATTGTTTTTTATCTAAGTTTTGCAAATGGTTTTCTCTTACTTACATCGTTAGTTTAGTTGGTAGAGCGTGGGGTTGTTTTTATTCGGTTCTTCGAAAGATCGAAGGTTCGACCTCCATCGGTTCCTTTCGTTGTCATAATAATTTTTTAAGACCATTCTTAATGCTAGAAATATAATTTTGATTTTTTTAAATTAATTTTTATTTTTTTTTATTTTTTTCAATTTTAAATTTATATTTTTCAGTTACTACATGAGTCAACCAATTTTCAGTGACAACGATGTTAATTTATTTCTTAGGAAGCCTTTACCAAAATAATTATTTTTTGTTTATACAAATTCTTTGGATATATTGGACATTATATTTATTTCTTTTGTTTGGCTCAGAATCATCAAAGTTTTTTTTTATTTTTTACTTAAAAGTTCAAAAATTTTGCTTCTCTATATCTGATATTTTTCCTTAAATTTTTTGACAAATTTATTTTATCAAAAACCCAAAGCTTATGAAAATATTGTATTATTTTGCTTATTATTTTGGCTTATTTTTTTCTCTATCAAATTTTATATTTTGGAATGAATTCTCTAAAATTATCCAAATTTTCCCCTTTATTATAAATATATTTTATTATTCCTTGTTTTCTTGCCCCATGTCTCGTAAAATGATTTTAGATAATTTTCCCTTGTTTATTTTAAAATTCCCATTTTGCGTTTGAAAAAAAAATTTTTGAGAGAAAATTTCCAAGAAAATTTTTTTTGAATATTTTTTCAGAATTTTTAGTCGAAGGATTTTTAGTCGAGAATTCGAGAGTTTTTAGTCGAATTTCTGAGAGAAAATTTTTTTCAACCAAAAAGATTTTTTTGCTTATATATGTATATCCTTCAAAGACTGCATAAATATTTAACTTTTGAATAGTATAATATTTTTTTAAAAATATTTTGATTTGGTCGAATTATACCAAACTTATCTCTAATTGTTTTTTCAGAATTTTTTAGAAAAAATTTTTTATGGGAAAGATGGTGACGAGAAAAAATTTTTTCTTTTTAAATGTTAAAACGAGGTTTTGAGAGGTTTATTTTTTATATATTTTCAATTACTAATTATTTTAATTTATATATAGGCTTTTAATGACTAGCTGGTTTGTGGCCTTAAAACATTGGGAGTGAACATTGGACAAGAAAAAGGAAAGGGAAAACAAGCAAATAATGAGAGGAATGAATAAATTGGTATGGGGCATGTTTTGAAGAGGAGAAGAAAAAGAATAAAAATTCTCGGCATCCGTTCATCATATTTTCTTTCTATGTTTGGCCATTGACCCTTGACAGGAAATCCGACTACTACTACAAAATTAGCGAAAATGGAAATGAGGGAGGAGAAGGAGGGATTGGTTCGGTTATTTTTAAAAATTTTTGCAAAATGAGAATTTTTATTTTTAAGTATTTAATCTTTAAACTTTGTGGTTTTAATTAATTTTTGGGATTTTTAATTTGGGTGCTACTGTTTTTCTCGGGTTTTCTATTTCAATATTTTTTCACCCTCTGATTTTTATAAGATTTTCCTTTTATTTTCTTTTTAGTGGGATCATTTGTCATTCAAATCTGTGCCCTCCAATTTTTTAAATTTTTATTGTCCATATTTGTTTTTTGTGGGTTCAATTGTCATTGAAGTCTCCCCCTTTCTATTTTTTTAAATTCTTTTTTTTTCTTCAAATTCTGATTTTTATTTTTAGTTAGAATCCCTTTCTTCTCGTCGTTCATTTTGTCTTTAAGCTAGGCTTGACATGTCACGTTTCCTCTTGCAAAATTCTTTTCTAGGGTCTTTAGAATTTTCAAATTCTTCAAAATTTCTGGTTTTTTATTTAGAATTTTGTCCTTTCTTTAAGACGGCCTAAACTTGACTTTTTTCTCACAAATATTTTTTAATTATTTTTTTGTATTATTACTTTCTTAATTTTTTCTATTTTTTTTCATCTTAATAGATTAGCATTTTATACATATATTTTATTAAATACCGCCCTACCTTGCTCCGCCTTTTGAAGAAAAAAAGGGTGCACTACGGGAGGTGAAAAGGAATTGGGAAGGGTTTTAGTGTAGGGAATAAGGGGGAATGTCATTCATATATCTCTCATCTTCTTTTTTGGTGGTGGTGGACAGCTTAATGTCCACTTTTTATTAGTTTTTTTCCGATATCATTCCTTTGGGGTTTTTTTTATTTTTTATGATTAGGGTTGCCGTTTTTGGGCTGATTTTTAAGAAAACTTTTTTGAAGCGATTCTTTGAGCTTTCTAATTTTTTTTATTTAGTTTTTTTTTTCTGGGATCAAATGTCATTCACATCTTTCTTTTCTGATATTTTTATTTTCTGAACTTTCTTTTTTCTGCAAAATATGGTCATAAGGGATTGTTTATAATTCTTTCAGACCAGATATGTGAGTCCGGCTTGGACTAATTTTTCTGACCGTGGCATTTTTCCCTTCTGATATTTTTATATTTTTTCTTCAAAATCTGCTCTGAAAGCATTGTACTTTCTTTCAGACCAGATAAGTGAGCTTGACTTGGACTAATTTTTTGACCGAGGTTGACTTGAGGTTTCATTTTCTAGATTTTTTTATTTACTTTCTTTTTTCTTTCTTTTTAAAATTTTTTTAAAAGTTTTCCAAAATTTTTATTTTATAAATTTTCCACCTACCAACTAAAAATAAAAGAGAAACTTAATCCAATAATAAGTAAAAATAGGGGGAAGAAGTTAAATTATATATGATGCTTTGTGTGGGTCATTTTCTTTTATAAAAAAGTTCATTAGTGTTGAAAATTGATAAATTAGAGAGGGACAAACAAAAGCTTTTTAAAATTGTTTGAGGAAAATAGGTGAGATGATTGACTAAACAAAAAGCTTTTTGTGTGGTCAAGCAAAGTTTATTTTAAAAGTGTAAATGTAAAATAATTTTTAACGAAATTTTAATTAGACGTTAAAAATTTTATTTTTAAATATTTTATTGTTATTTTTTTTCTCTTTTTTTTGTTTAATTACTTGAAGATTTTGTCTATTTTTACTTTTGAATTTTTCTTTTTAGAATTTTTTCTTACTAGGATTTTTCTTCTAGAATTTTTTGGATTTTTTTAGAATTTTTTCCTTCATCTGATTTTCTTACTCCCAGGATTTTTTTCCTTTTTAGATTTTTTCTTCCGGCCTACGATTTTTTTCTCCCGGTATTTTTCTTTTTAGGATTTTTCTTCTGGGATTCCTTGAATTTTTTTTTCATATAATTTTCTTCTTTCCAGGACTTTTCCTTCTTTAGATTTTCTTCTTACTTCCTAAGATATTTTTCTCTACGATTTTTCTTCTTCTTAGGATTTTTCTTTTTAGGATTCTTCTTTCTTATGTTAGGTTTTTCTTCCTTCTTACTTAGGATTTTTTCTTCATAAGATTTTCTTTCTTTCCGGGATTCTTCCTTCTTTAGATTTTTTTTACTTCCTAGTGCATTTTTCTCCTGGTATTTCTTTCTCTACAATTTTCTCTCTACGATTCTTCTACGATTTTCTAGGATTTTTCTTTTTGAGGATTTTTTTCTTCTTGGGGTTTGAATTGTTTTTTACTTTTATTTTTTGTTTTTCTAAGGGTAATGAAGATTATTCGTATATATTTTTTTAATCTTCCTTTTTTTCACACTAAAATGGACATTCCTTCAATTGTTTTAAAGCATTTGACTTTTCTCATTTTCTTTTTTTAATTCCATTACACTCTCCTCATTCATTTTTACTTGCTATTAATTTTCTTTTGTGGTGTGGTCAATTCCCCTAAGGAGAGGGAGGGGATGAAGGACTTCCAGCAAAGATAAATTTATTTACTCATTTCCTTCAATCTTCTTAAAAATAAATTTCAAATTAAATGTAGTAGTAGTACAAAAATGGCTTTGAAAAAGGGAAAATCTTCGAAAAAGGGAAAATCTTCTAGGTTTGAGGGGGTTTTGAACTGAAAATTTTTTAAGTTTTGTAGGGTTTTTTTCTGTGTTAAAGAAAATTTTTTTAATTTTAAAGTTGGTCTTTCCCTTTTTTAATTCAAAATTCCATTAAATTTTAATTTTTTTAGTAATTAAAAAAAATTTTTTTAACAGACTTTCAACAACAGCAATGCATTTTGGATTTATTACTACTATTTATTTTATTTTTCTTCAAATTTTTGATGGTTCAACCAAATTAGGAGAAAATATTTTGGAAAGGAATGATTCTAAATTGCGACTTGGACAGTTAGTTTTTTTTAATTTATTTTTTTTTGGTTTTATTAGTTTAGGAGACGTTATTAATTTTTATTAATTTTGGGGACATTATTGTTCTCTTTATATTTTTAAATTTTTTAAAGTTTTTTTTTTATTTTTGGAGGGAGGGGGGTTATTATAATGTATTGGGGTCTAGAGCCAATATCGAGTCATTTTTTATATTTTTTTCGAATTTGGGGGGTTTTTTATATTTTTTTCGAATTTGGGGGGTAAGGGCCAATTTGTGACATAATTTTCCTTTCTATATTTTTGAATTTTTTTACAAGTTTTTTTGAGGGTCGAGACCCAATTCTGGTCATATTTTTTTACTTTTTCGGAACAAAAGCCCAATTTCGGGACATTATTGTCCTTCTTTTACATGTTTTTTTAAAATTATTCACAATTCTTTTTTGATTTTCCAATATTCTATTTCCGATGTATTTTTTAATTTCCGTCAATCAAATTTAAAAAAAAAAACAATTTATATATATATTTCCTTTTATAAAAAAAGGACAATTTGTCCCCCTCTTTTTCCAATTAAAAAATCAGATCAAAGCCTTTCCCTCTTATTTTTTTCTTAAAAGTTTGTAGAATTGGGGGGATTGTTATTTGTAGGATTGTTGTTGTAATGTTGAGATGAGTTTATTGAATAGGAAAATATTGTGGAGGGAGAATGAGTTTTTTAGAGGATATTTAAGGGACTTTTAAGGAATTTTTTGTATCTTTAAATTAAATTAAAAAAATTTTTTTTTTTGAATTTACCATTTTACCCCAAAAATATTTTAGCCAAAAAAATTATTTAATTTTTATGATTTTGTTATTATTTTTTTCTCTTTTTATTTTTTCCTAAAAATAACAAAAAAATTAATAGAAAAATAGGACCAAAAATTGAACAAAAAAGGAGGGGGAAGGGAAAGAGAACAGTGTGTGTTTTTGTTATGTTTTGTGTTGTAGGAAATGTGGCAAAATTTACAAAAGGGGAAAAATGCTTTTTCTGTTTTATTGTTATTATTTTTGGTGAATGGGAGAGGGGAAAAATTAAGGAAAAGCCAAGTATTAAGGAAAGGAGAGGGGTCAGAATAAAGCAAAGGGGAAAAGACGGAAAATTTTTAATTTTTATAAGAGGGATGGTGCCCGATTTTGACCGTTCCGAATGATCGAGTCGGGCTTTGATTTTTGACCCGAAAAAGACTCGGTCGGGCCGGCCCGATAAATATGGCTCGAACGTCGGCCTGACTCGAAAATTCCAACACTATTTATAAGGTTAGAAGTAAAGGGGGAGATTAAAGAATTATATTATTTAAATTTTTATATTATTTGGATAGGTTTTTGAATTTTAGAGAGGAAGAAAAATTAAGGAAATAACAACATATGTGTGCATAAATTAATAAAAATTATTTTTATATTGTTGTTGCCATTTTTGAAATTTTTTGTGGGGGTGTTTTTATTGAGGGTGATAGTGTGAAAAATAAGGCTTCTAGAAAATAGATGCCAAAAATGTCGGAAGAGTGAGAGATTCCTCTCTTTATTTTTTAATTTTTCGGCAAGAAAAAATGTTGCGCAATGATTTGTGAGGAATAGAAAGGAAATTAAGGAGGAAAAGGTGCTACCAACTAGTTGATTTTAGTGAGAGATAAAAATAAAATTGGGAAAGATGACGGATGGATATAAGAAAAAAATTTTTTAATGTCGAGAGAATTAAGGGATTATTGCGAGAAAGATTAAATTAAGGGAGCAGACCAACGTACCGCGAGCCCAACGTACCGCCGAGCCATAACTTCGTTCAAAATAGTCGAATCAGGGACGCCTTGGTTTGTTTGGATGCATTGCGACGAGCCGAATCGAACCATATCAGGGCGTCGCGGATTCGAACGAAGTTATAGCTCTGCGATACGTTGGTCTTTTTTGTCTGGTTTCTCTTCCTTTGTCTTCTCTCTCATTTTTAAATTTAAAAAATAAACTTTTTTATTAAAAGCTTTAAAATTTTTAATTGTAAAATAGCCAAGAAATGAAAGAATATTTAAACAAACAAACATTTTTGTGTGGTAGAAAGAGATAAATAACATTTTAGCAAACAAACAAATAGGCAAACAAAAACAATCCTTTTTACCAGCCGATTCCGGAAGGGTAAGAAACTTTAAAAGAGGAGAAGAGTAAAGGTGTGGCTTTTTAATGTTTTTCTTAAAGGATTGTTTTGTTGATTTTGAAGAGAATATTTGATATTATAAAGAGAAAAATAATAAGTTTAAAAACATTGTTTTGTGTAGGTAAAGAGTTGAGATTATTAAAACAAGTTTATTAATGAAAAACAAGTTTGAATTGTAAGACAAGTTTAATTGAAGTAAAGTTTGATTTGTAAAAACAAGTTTAATTAAAAATAAACTTTATTGTTAAAACAAGTTTATTTTAAAGTTGGAAGTTTTTTAATTTAATATAAAGTTTGTAAAACATTTTTAAAGTTTGCAAAACAAGTTGACTTGATTTTCAAAAACAAGTTTAATTAAAAACACAACATTTTCATTTATTTTTTTCAGAAGAAATGTTTGTCCACACGAAGAATTACAAATACAAACAGTTCGAAGGCCATGTATGCGTGCACTTACTCGATACGTACGAACAAGAAAGGCTAGAAATTGTCATTATGGATCTAATTCTGCTGGGTGTGCAGTTCGTGTTCCTAAGTTTGTTTTTTTCATTTAAAAAATTTAAAAAAATCAGGATTTTTGGGGGTAGAGTGAGGAATTTTTGAGTTAATCTCTCTAGTTTCTCGTTGTTCTTCCACCTTTTTTTGATCATCTTTTTAAGTCAGATTCTCTCTCATATCCTATCAATTTTACATAATTTTTTTACTTGACCTTGCCCTTTCACGAGATTATTATTATTTTTTTATCGTTCGGCGGGGTTTGTGTGACCCTTCACTTTCCGTTCTCCCAAAACACATTGTAGAGCTGCGGGTGTGTAGTAAAACTGAAAAAAGGATGCTGTGAAAATGTACACTTTAGAGACAATTGGGTGACAATCATGGCGCGATTATTATTTTATATATTTTTATTGAATGTTGAGAAAATGCCTGTCTTATAGGGGATATAAGGGGGTGGGGGTATAGCCAAGCAATAAATCATACATATTATAAAAATGAGGTTATACCCAGATGATCACAATGTCTGTTTATTGGTAGTCTAATAATGGTTCAATAACGGTTTTTCATATACACATAGGTTGAAGACTAATTTCCTTTTTCCAATGTCAGCTCCAAGGGTTTAAAAGTGATTTTTCACCTTTCTTTGTGTTACAATTTTTTTGATGATCTTCTGGGTCTATCCAATACAGAAAATACGACAAGATTTATTTACATGAAATATTTTTTCGCTTCATTCCACTAAATTGCCGACTTAATAATAATAATAATAATCTTTTTTGGGGGATATAAAAAGGATATATAAAAAAGAACATGATTGAAAAGGACAAAAAATACATATTTTTTGTATAAAACTTTACAAGTCAAAAAATTACATGTTAAATCATGTAGAATAATTGTAAAAATATGGGGGGGGGGGGGGGATTCTAATTTTGTTTTGATTTTTTTACTTTGAAGCAAATTAAAATTTTTATTTTTCAGAACATTCTATTTTCACTCAACAACAAATTCAACAAGAAAGCGTCGTGAATTGATACCTGAATGTTGTCCAGGTTGGATACACTTGGAAGGAGAAGATGGGTGTTTAAGAGGTTTTTTTTGAAGAAAATATTAAGAGAGGGGGTTGAGTTAATTAAGAGAGGGTTGAGTTAATTTTAGAAGTCCGATGAACTTTTCCAATTACAGGAATCGAGGTTCCTTACCCAGAAATGTGAATCCCTTATTTTTTGAGAACCAAAATTTGAGAATATTCTAACTAGGAATTCTCAGAAACCGGCCCACGAAATTGAAAAATTGGCGAAATTTGAAAATTAATTTAAATTTTCTAAAAAAATTGTTGAATTAAATTGACAAACTTTTCTTTTTGTTTCAGAATTTTTTTCAGAACGTATTGAAGTTTTTTGGATTTAATTGGGCATCCTTTATTCTGGGCATCCTTCATTTTACTCATAAACTAGACTTGGGCAGAAATTAAATTTAAAAATTTTTTATTAAAATTTCTCTTCATTATAGCTAATTGTACTCCACAATTATGTGAAAATGGAGGTGTTTGTTTGCCTGAAAATGAATTGGAAGGGAATTTTAACAACAAACTTTGTCAGTGCCCTACAGGATTTGATGGGTCTACTTGTCAATTTGGTTTTTTAATTTTTTAAAATTTTGGAAAATTTTTTTAAAAAAAGATGTAAATGAATGTTTGGCAGGAAATGGAGGTTGTGAACATGAATGTGTAAATATTGTAGGCAGTTTTTATTGCAAATGTTATAGTGGATTTGAATTGGCTGAAAATGGTGTTAATTGTATTGGTATATTTTTAGAATTTTTTAAAGAAAAGAATTTTGTCCGCAAGATATTTGCGGACAAAAAATTTTTTTGCGGACAGTTTCTTTGTCCGCAAGATTTTTGCGGACAAAAATTTTTTTGCGGACAGTTCTTTGTCCGCAAGATTTTTGCGGACAAATTTTTTGCGGACAGTTTTTTTTGTCCGCAAAAATTTCTTGCGGACAAAAAATTTTTTGCGGATTCTCAAATTCTATCCTTTAGATGTGGATGAATGTTCAATATCTAATGGTGGTTGCCAATTTAAATGTATAAATACAAAGGGTGGTTATCTCTGTCAATGTCCATTCCCAAGTCAATTAGCCCCAAATGGACGTGATTGTATTAAAGAAAATTCTTGTAAAAATCAAAATGGAGGTTGTGAACAAATTTGTGAAGAAAGGACGAGTGATTCAAGTTTTTGGAGATGTAGATGCCGAAAAGGATATAAATTGGGGGAGGATAGAAAAAGTTGTTTTGGTGAGGAAAAAAATTTAAAAAATTTATTTAAAAAATATTTTTTGCGCACAACATTTGCGGACACTAAATTTTGTCCGCAAAAATATTTGCGGACAAAAAAAAATTTTTTTTTAATTTTTCTCCTTCAGTTGAAAATCCCTGTGCAGTAGAAGAAAATCGTTGTCAACATTTTTGTTTAAATGCTGGAAATGGCAAAGCTAAATGTCAATGTTATCCAGGTTTTAAATTAGCTGAAGACCAATTTAGTTGTGTTGGTAAGAGAAAAAAAATTTTTTTGAAAATTTAAAAAATATTTTTAAAAGATATTAACGAATGTATTGAAAATGAGTCGCCTCTATGTTCTTTTAATTGTGAAAATACTTATGGAAATTATTATTGTGTTTGTCCTGAAGGTTATCAACTTGGTGAAGATGGATATAGTTGTGAACCTAATAGACTGGGTAAATTTATTTTTATTAAAAACAATTAATTTCAATGTTTTTATATGAAATAAAAAAAATAAACTTGTTTTACAAATTGTTTAAAAACAAGTTTATTTTTAAATAAACTTGAAATTCTCATATGTTTTAAATAAGCATGTTTTTGTGTTGTTGAAAAAAAATAAACTTGTTTTAAAATAAAGTTTAATTTTTTACTAGTTTTTACAATTATGTTTGTTTTACAAATAAACATGATCAAACAAGTTTATTATTTTATAAACTTACTTTACATTTGTTTAGAAACAAGTTTATTTTTTACAAAACTTGAAATCACAATGTTTTAAATAAACTTGTTTTTGTTGTGTTCAAACAAGTTTTATTTTCTCAGGTTTTTAAATTGTAAAAACAAGTTTATTTTTTTTTACAATTCACTTTCTGTGTTTTGTGTACGTTTGTAAAACATGTTTGTTTCAATTTTCAACAAACAAAACATTTCAGCTTCACCATTTATTTTTGCTAAACAACAACAATTTACTATTGATTCTCTACCCCCACTTTTTGAAAAATCAGAACAACAACAAAAAAGTTTACAACCCGAACGTCTTAAAATTAGAGGAATAGCACAACATTATGAGACAAAACAACATTCTATATTGCCTATTTTAAACAACAATAAGGAAAAAGGTTTGTTTATGTTGTTGGTTTTTGGTTTTATTTGTTTGTTGTCTTGTTGTGGTTTTTATTTGATTTAGGGGGAGGGGGGGTCTGAAATTTTTTTCTGGTTTTTGAATTTTTTTTCAAAAAAACTTTTCGAAAATTTTCAAAAATGTTCAGATATCGAATTTTTAAAATAACTAAGTCTTACGAAACTCGCCTGTTGAGTATGCCAGTTGAGTCTAGCCAGAACAACCTCCTGTACTCAACTGTCGAGACTCTTCCGACCTAATTTCATAATGTCAAATTTCATTTAGCAGAAGCAGAAATGTCCATATCAACAGCCTGTACATTTGGCCATTTTGGTTCGGATTGTGAATATTCCTGTTCTGATTGCAAAAATGGTGGAGGCTGTAATTATTTGAGAAATAAATGTGAATGTATGCCTGGATGGCAGGGCCAATTATGTGAATTGCCCTGTTTAGAAGGAACTTTTGGTATTGAATGTTCACAATATTGTCAATGTGGAGGAGCTAATTGTAATTCTATTACTGGTGAATGTTTGTGTTTAAATGGAACAACAAAATGTGAAGATGAAAATTGTTTAAAAGGTTTGTTTTTTTAAACGAAGATGATTGAAAATGTGTGAAGCTTGGGGGGGGGCATGATTTTGCTGACTTTTTTCTGTGGATTTTTTAGGGTCTTTTTTGGAGTTTTTTGCTGACTTTTTTCATTTGCCCTATTGTTAGGTTTATCATTTGCTTGTTTGGACATTTTTAAAAAATATTTGAATAAAATTTCTTTTTAGTTTAATCAAAGGTACTTTCCTGTTATGACGCAACACATTTAAATTTTTTTGAAAAAGCTAAAAATGCTCAACACAGTTAAGAGTTAGGCATGTTAAGAGTTAGGCATGAACAAAACACTACGGTAGACTGGTCTCAATATATGCGGGAAATTTGTGCTTATCATCTGCTTCAAAAAGAACCATAAAATTTTTTCCCATTTTTGCTTCAAAAAAAAGAACAAATTCCGCCAAACACCCACTGAGGTGGGAAAACACGTGGGAAAAGGGGGGAAAAATTTTATGCTTATTATTACTATTTTTGAACATTTTTAGCTTTTTTAAAAAAATTTAAATTTGTTGCGTCATAACAGGAAAGTACCTAATCAAAATAAATAAGCTGTAACCCTATAGAAATATGTGAAAAGGTAGCCTCCAAAAGTGAACACATCATTTTTATAAAAAAATTTTTTTAAAGGATATTTTGGTCCAAATTGTTCTTCAATATGTAAACAAAATTGTAGAGATGGAAGTTGTGATAGATATTTAGGTTTTGTTTGTTTATTTTTTTGAATCTTTTTTTTTTGTTTTAAAGGAATTTGTCTTTGTTCTGATGGATATTTTGGTGACAAATGTGATTTGCCTTGTCCTGATTGGACATATGGAAAGAACTGCCAAATGTCTTGTCGTTGTTCTCGTGAGGGAACTCAAAAGTGTGATACAAAAGTATTTTTTTTAGTTTTAAATAAATAGGGAGTTTTTTTCTTTATTCTCCCAAAAATCCGCAAATTTATCAGCAACTCTCCATAATTTAGAAAAATCGAATTTCTATGATTTTTTCCTAAGGAAACAGAAAATTCTTTCCTCATGTATTCCTTGCAAATGACACAATACTAGTTTTCTTCCCAAGGAAAAATTCCACATTTTGCACTAAATTTTTCGGACTATTAGGACCAGGAAGGAAAAAATTATCTTTTTTAATAAAATATTTTTTCTAAATATTTTTTAGACTGGTTCCTGTCAGTGCCTTCCTGGTTTTCAAGGTATTTATTGCCATCAAAGATGCCATTTTGGATTTTTTGGTGATAATTGTTCTCAAGAATGTAATAATTGTCCTCGAAGAAATTGTGACTCAAAAAATGGTGTTTGCTTAGATTCTGAATTTGAAATTGTTTCAAAATGTCAACCTGGCTATTTTGGTGAAAATTGTGAAAAAGGTTTGTGATTAAAATTTTTTTTTAATTTTTAAAAATTTTTTGACAGTTTGTCCAACTGGAAAATATGGAAAGAATTGTTCTTTGGAATGTAAATGTTTTGATAATGAGGAAAATCTTTGTCATCCCGTCAGTGGTATTTGTTTACAAATAAATTGTCCTGATGGAAAATATGGACCCAACTGCAATTTTGATTGTTTCTGTGAAAATGGCGCAACTAGATGTGAATCTTTAAATGGAACATGTTTTTGTAAAGATGGTTTTTATGGGCCTAAATGTAGTGAAAGTTTGTTTGTCTTTTATTTGATTTTTTTATTTCGAAATTTTCGAATTTCCAAAATTATTTTTAAAATTCTTTGTAGGATGCCCACCAGGCCGTTTTGGTCCAAATTGTAAAAATGTTTGTGGATGTCAAAATGGCGCACATTGTGATTCTAACGATGGAAGTTGTTTATGTCCAGCAGGTTTTTTTTATTTTTTTGAAAATTTTTAAAATTCTTTCTAAAGGCTTTCATGGCAAATTTTGTGAACATCTCTGTCCTCGTGGTACTTTTGGTATTAATTGTATGGAAATTTGCGATTGTGAAGTTTCAATGAATAGTTCAAGTCATTTGGAGTACAAAATGGAAGGTTGCTTTTTAAATTAGAAAATAATTTTTTTGAAAAAAAAATTTTAGAAGGGCATCAATCTGAACAACAACAGCAACCATCTCTGGTTCATTTGGGCACAGATAATTGTAATCCAATTGATGGTGATTGTATTTGCCCGCCTGGTTTTTATGGGAAACGTTGTGAACAAGGTAAAATAAAATCGAAAAAAATTTTTTCAAAATGTCCAACCGACAGAATGCCCAAACGACAAATTTGGCATTCAATGTACTGGTACTTGTTCTTGCCAAAACGGTGCTTCATGTAATTCAGCAACAGGAGAATGTGAATGTGCACCTGGATACTGGGGTGAACATTGCGAGCGGGCATGTCCTTCTGGAACTTTTGGTGAAAAATGTGGGAATAAATGCAATTGTGGTGCAGAAGTAGACAGAGGAGATGTTGATGATATAAGGTTTCAATTTTTAAACATTTTGGCAAGCTGTTATAACGCCAAAACGTTGAAATACCAAACTCCGACTGTTTGGCATTTCGGCGCCTTTTAGGTGTTTGGCATTTCAACATTTTTCCATTATGACGCGCTCCTATTATTTTTATAGATGTCACCATGTAACAGGAGAGTGTCAATGTCCTCCAGGATTGACTGGCCAATTATGCAATGAAAGTTGTCCTTTGGGAAGATGGGGACCTGGATGTTCTGAACTGTGTAATTGCTCATCAAATAGAGAAGGAGGAAAGTGTAATCCTGTTACTGGCTTTTGTGAATGTTCTGCTGGATGGATGGGACGAAATTGTGAATTTGGTTTGTTTTTTAAAAAAAATTTTTGTCCGCAACTTTATTGTCCGCAAGTTTAAATAATTTTTTTTCCTTTATTAGAATGCCCTTCTGATTTGTATGGGCCAAATTGTCTTGAACATTGTCTTTGTGCAAACGGGGGAAAATGTAATTCTAAAACAGGAGAGTGCTCATGTTCTTCTGGATGGACTGGAAAAGGATGCGAATTTCGTTAGTTTGATTTTAGGAAAATTTTTTAAAATTTTACATTTTTAGCTTGCCCTTTTGGTCTTTTCGGTATTGGTTGCAGTGATAAATGTGATTGTAAAAATGGTGCAAGTTGTAATCATACAACTGGAGAGTGTTTTTGTTTACCTGGATGGACAGGAAAAAGGTTACTTAATGTTCTTTTTTGGTTAATTCTTAAATGTCCGTAGCTTTTTGTCCGCAAGTTTTTTGTCTGCAAGTTTTGTTTGTCCGCAAGTTTTTTGTCTGCAACTTTTTGTCCGCAAATTTTTTAAATTTTTCTTGCGGACTTGCGAAGAAGCTAAGAACTCTAAAAATTTGTTTTAGGTGTGACAAACAATGTGAAGAGGGTAGTTTTGGTGCGAATTGTTCCCAAGCTTGTCAGTGTCAAAACGGTGGAGTTTGTAATCATATAAGTGGTCATTGTCAATGTGCACCTGGATGGAGAGGGAAAAAGTGTAACAAAGGTTTTTTTACTTAAAAATATTTTTAAAAAATTTTTTCAATTTTTAGCCTGTACAAAAGGATTTTTTGGCCAAGATTGTGCACAATTGTGTAGATGTCCGGGCTTGGAAGCTTCTTGTGACCATGTAACTGGTCAATGTATATGTCCTCCAGGATTTAAAGGTCTTCAATGTGTCGAGGTTTTTTTTGGGTTGAAATTTCTGAATGATTTTAATTAGAAATGCTCTCCTGGTACTTTTGGAGTAGATTGTTCTCAAAAATGCAATTGTAAATTACCAAACCAAGAATGTGATCCTTTCAATGGAAAATGTTTTTGTAAGGCTGGATATTATTCTGATGATGATCAATGTGAACAAAGTAAGGGAAATTTTGTTTTGTTTTTTTTAATTTTTGAGCTAACTTAGTCATGTAACTGTGAGCTTTTATAACAGGGAGGAGTTGGGTTGTCTTTTTCCGGGTATCTTTTAGTTATTCAGTAAGGGTCAGTTAGATGGATTAAGGAGGTCTAGTTTTGAAAATTTTTTCGAATCGGGGTTTGTTACCAATGAAGTCGAGATTTTGAGTAACCCAACCCATCCCTGTTCAATAAGGCCACATTTTCAAAAAATGTTTTGTTTTTAAGGTTGTGTTCAAGGACTTTTTGGCATTGGATGTTCAGAAAAATGTGACTGTCAAAATGGTGCAAATTGTAATATAGAGACTGGAGAGTGTTTATGCCCACCTGGCTTTATTGGTCCTCATTGTGAATTTTCTTGTCCAGAAAATCGTTATGGACCTAGGTTCTTTTATTTTTTTTTAAATAAAACTTAAATATTTTCCAAGTTGTTCAAATTTTTGTGTGTGCCAAAACGGAGGGAAATGTGACCAAAAAAGTGGAGAATGCTTTTGTCTACCAGGCTTTACAGGAAGTAAATGTTCTGAATTATGCCCTCCTGGCCGGTTTGGACATAAATGTAGGGATAAATGTCAATGTGCTGATGGGTCTAAATGTGATCCAATAAATGGAAATTGTTTTTGTAGGTCGGTAAATTAAAAAAAAATTTTTTTTTGATAATTTTATGAATGGGGAAATGCGGGATTATATTTGCGGACTACCGAATTTTTTGGCTATGGTCTAGTTTATGAGTCCAATGAACCTTTCGTGGGTCTATGGTTAATTACGAGTCCGAACAAGTGTTTGTGAACCTGGTGAACTTTTATGAGTAAAATCAGAACAATAAAGTTTCAGATAATTATTTTTAGGTTAATGCTTCATTTTATCCCTTTTATCCGCAAATATCCATGTTGTCCGCAAAAAAATTAATTCAAAAAAATATTTTTTTTCTTTTTTAGGCCTGGCTTTATGGGACCGACATGTCTTGTTGAATGCCCTCAAGGACATTATGGGTTTAATTGTTCACTTGAGTGTGACTGCAATGGAGCTAGTTGTAATCCTTCAAGTGGTTGTTGTAATTGTCCATCGGTTTAATTTTATTAAAAAAATTTTTAAAAATATTTTTTAAGGGACGGCATGGTTCAAGATGCCAATTTGGTTTGTCTTTTTGAGTTTGTAAAAAATTTTTTTTTAATTTTTTAAAGAATGCCCTCAAGGAAGATTTGGTTTACACTGTTCTCAAACCTGTTTGTGTCAAAATGGAGCTAATTGTAATATTTTAACGGGAGAATGTTTATGTCCACCAGGATTTTCTGGAGAAAAGGTTTGTGACTTTTAGAGATGAAAAATAATTTTGTGTAGAATTTTTCTGGAGTACCCTTATTAATTTTTTGAGGCCTTAGATTTTTAAAAATTTTTGAAAAATTTTCTGAGGCCCTAGATTTTTAAAAATTTTTGAAAAATTTTTTGAGGCCTAAGATTTTTAAAAATTTTTGAAAAATTTTTTAAGGCCCTTGATAAAAATTTTTTTTTCTTTTTCCAGTGCGAGAATCATTGTCCTTTTGGTTTTTATGGTCCTTTATGTTCTTTATCCTGTGAATGTGCTGGGTATGGATGTAATCCAATTACTGGAGAGTGTATCTGCCCTATGGGGAAATTTGGAAAGGAATGCTTGGAAGGTTTTTTTTTGAAATTTAGGAAGGAAAAATTTTAGTTTTTAGACTGTCCAGAAGGCCAATTTGGCCAGAATTGTAACCAACAATGTGAATGCTATAATGGAGCAAGGTGTAACCCAATAGATGGAAAATGTCAGTGTTTACCTGGATATTTGGGTCCAAATTGTAAATTGGAATTGAGAGGTTTTTTTGATTATTTGAAGGAAATGAATTTTTTTCTAATTTTAAAAAGATCCTGAAAGAATGGCAAAAAGAGGAGATTTGCCTGATTTTGATGAAATTATTAGAAGGCGAAAAAGGGCAAAAAATTAATTTTTTATTTTTAAAAAAATTTTTTTGAAATTTTTTCTTTTCTTTTTTGTTTTTACCCCCGTGACTGTTGAAGTCATTTATTATTTTTTTTGTAATAAATAAATATTTAATTAATTGTATAAGAATCAATTTACGAATTTTCGTTTTTATATTTGCTATAATTTATCTTTTTTTCATTTCTAGTGGCAAAATTAAATGTTTGGCTCTACTAGAATACGTTCATTTGGTCGAAAAGGTTTTTTAATTAAATCTTTTATGATTCAAAATTTATTTTTTCTTAAGAGAGAAGAACAAGAAGTTGAACAGTCTTTTTACTAATGTCATTAAAAAGGTTCAAAAAATTTTTTTATTCTGATTGGGTTGTAGAATATGCGAGAATTGAAAGTAGGATATGATAAAAAAAGATTTACCGTTGAAGGGATTCGAACCTTGCTCATTCTCCACAATAGAGTAAAAATATCCCACTAGACTATAGTTGTAACTTAGTGTGGGTGAATTTTGTCGTCGGAGATTATAAAATATTTCCTACTAAACGGGTTCGAACCCTCTCCATTTTTAGAGTGATCATCCATTACACCCACTACACCAAAGTGAAAATCATCCCACTACACCAAAGTGAAAACTTCTTTCAATTGTCGCATATTCTGTTCGATAGATAAATGTAGGGCTGGGAAATCACTCTAAAAATATTTTCGATAAGTTTTACTAAAAATAATTTTTTTCTTTTTCTAGCCTCTTAAGTTGGACACAACAACGGTACTTTCGTACATGTCACTGATCTTTCTGGACGCGAAACTATTGTGAAAATTACTGGTGGAATGCGTGTAAAAGCTGACAAGGATGAAGCGAGTCCATACGCGGTGATGCTTGCTGTTCAGGATGTTGCACATCGTGTTCGGTGACTCATCGTGTAACGGTGATTCATCGTGTAACGGTGACTCATCGTGTAACGGTGACTCATCGTGTAACGGTGATTCATCGTGTAACGGTGATTCATCGTGTAACGGTGACTCATCGTGTAACGGTGATTCATCGTGTAACGGTGATTCATCGTGTAACGGTGATTCATCGTGTAACGGTGATTCATCGTGTAACGGTGATTCATCGTGTAACGGTGACTCATCGTGTAACGGTGATTCATCGTGTAACGGTGACTCATCGTGTAACGGTGACTCATCGTGTAACGGTGATTCATCGTGTAACGGTGATTCATCGTGTAACGGTGATTCATCGTGTAACGGTGACTCATCGTGTAACGGTGATTCATCGTGTAACGGTGATTCATCGTGTAACGGTGATTCATCGTGTAACGGTGATTCATCGTGTAACGGTGATTCATCGTGTAACGGTGATTCATCGTGTAACGGTGATTCATCGTGTAACGGTGATTCATCGTGTAACGGTGACTCATCGTGTAACGGTGATTCATCGTGTAACGGTGACTCATCGTGTAACGGTGACTCATCGTGTAACGGTGATTCATCGTGTAACGGTGATTCATCGTGTAACGGTGATTCATCGTGTAACGGTGACTCATCGTGTAACGGTGATTCATCGTGTAACGGTGACTCATCGTGTAACGGTGACTCATCGTGTAACGGTGATTCATCGTGTAACGGTGACTCATCGTGTAACGGTGATTCATCGTGTAACGGTGACTCATCGTGTAACGGTGATTCATCGTGTAACGGTGATTCATCGTGTAACGGTGATTCATCGTGTAACGGTGACTCATCGTGTAACGGTGATTCATCGTGTAACGGTGATTCATCGTGTAACGGTGATTCATCGTGTAACGGTGATTCATCGTGTAACGGTGATTCATCGTGTAACGGTGATTCATCGTGTAACGGTGATTCATCGTGTAACGGTGACTCATCGTGTAACGGTGACTCATCGTGTAACGGTGATTCATCGTGTAACGGTGATTCATCGTGTAACGGTGACTCATCGTGTAACGGTGATTCATCGTGTAACGGTGACTTATCGTGTAACGGTGACTCATCGTGTAACGGTGACTCATCGTGTAACGGTGATTCATCGTGTAACGGTGACTCATCGTGTAACGGTGACTCATCGTGTAACGGTGACTCATCGTGTAACGGTGATTCATCGTGTAACGGTGATTCATCGTGTAACGGTGATTCATCGTGTAACGGTGATTCATCGTGTAACGGTGACTCATCGTGTAACGGTGACTCATCGTGTAACGGTGATTCATCGTGTAACGGTGATTCATCGTGTAACGGTGACTCATCGTGTAACGGTGATTCATCGTGTAACGGTGATTCATCGTGTTCGGTGATTCATCGTGTAACGGTGAATCATCGTGTTCGGTGATTCATCGTGTAACGGTGATTCATCGTGTAACGGTGATTCATCGTGTAACGGTGATTCATCTTGTAACGGTGATTCATCGTGTAACGGTGATTCATCGTGTAACGGTGATTCATCGTGTAACGGTGATTCATCGTGTAACGGTGATTCATCGTGTAACGGTGATTCATCGTGTAACGGTGATTCATCGTGTAACGGTGACTCATCGTGTAACGGTGACTCATCGTGTAACGGTGACTCATCGTGTAACGGTGATTCATCGTGTAACGGTGATTCATCGTGTAACGGTGATTCATCGTGTAACGGTGATTCATCGTGTAACGGTGATTCATCGTGTAACGGTGACTCATCGTGTAACGGTGACTCATCGTGTAACGGTGATTCATCGTGTAACGGTGATTCATCGTGTAACGGTGACTCATCGTGTAACGGTGATTCATCGTGTAACGGTGATTCATCGTGTAACGGTGACTCATCGTGTAACGGTGACTCATCGTGTAACGGTGATTCATCGTGTAACGGTGATTCATCGTGTAACGGTGATTCATCGTGTAACGGTGATTCATCGTGTAACGGTGATTCATCGTGTAACGGTGACTCATCGTGTAACGGTGACTCATCGTGTAACGGTGATTCATCGTGTAACGGTGATTCATCGTGTAACGGTGACTCATCGTGTAACGGTGATTCATCGTGTAACGGTGATTCATCGTGTAACGGTGACTCATCGTGTAACGGTGATTCATCGTGTAACGGTGACTCATCGTGTAACGGTGACTCATCGTGTAACGGTGATTCATCGTGTAACGGTGATTCATCGTGTAACGGTGATTCATCGTGTAACGGTGACTCATCGTGTAACGGTGATTCATCGTGTAACGGTGACTCATCGTGTAACGGTGACTCATCGTGTAACGGTGATTCATCGTGTAACGGTGACTCATCGTGTAACGGTGATTCATCGTGTAACGGTGACTCATCGTGTAACGGTGATTCATCGTGTAACGGTGATTCATCGTGTAACGGTGATTCATCGTGTAACGGTGACTCATCGTGTAACGGTGATTCATCGTGTAACGGTGATTCATCGTGTAACGGTGATTCATCGTGTAACGGTGATTCATCGTGTAACGGTGATTCATCGTGTAACGGTGATTCATCGTGTAACGGTGATTCATCGTGTAACGGTGACTCATCGTGTAACGGTGACTCATCGTGTAACGGTGATTCATCGTGTAACGGTGATTCATCGTGTAACGGTGACTCATCGTGTAACGGTGACTCATCGTGTAACGGTGATTCATCGTGTAACGGTGACTTATCGTGTAACGGTGACTCATCGTGTAACGGTGACTCATCGTGTAACGGTGATTCATCGTGTAACGGTGACTCATCGTGTAACGGTGACTCATCGTGTAACGGTGACTCATCGTGTAACGGTGATTCATCGTGTAACGGTGATTCATCGTGTAACGGTGATTCATCGTGTAACGGTGATTCATCGTGTAACGGTGACTCATCGTGTAACGGTGACTCATCGTGTAACGGTGATTCATCGTGTAACGGTGATTCATCGTGTAACGGTGACTCATCGTGTAACGGTGATTCATCGTGTAACGGTGATTCATCGTGTATCGGTGATTCATCGTGTAACGGTGAATCATCGTGTTCGGTGATTCATCGTGTAACGGTGATTCATCGTGTAACGGTGATTCATCGTGTAACGGTGATTCATCTTGTAACGGTGATTCATCGTGTAACGGTGATTCATCGTGTAACGGTGATTCATCGTGTAACGGTGATTCATCGTGTAACGGTGATTCATCGTGTAACGGTGATTCATCGTGTAACGGTGATTCATCGTGTAACGGTGACTCATCGTGTAACGGTGACTCATCGTGTAACGGTGACTCATCGTGTAACGGTGATTCATCGTGTAACGGTGATTCATCGTGTAACGGTGATTCATCGTGTAACGGTGATTCATCGTGTAACGGTGATTCATCGTGTAACGGTGACTCATCGTGTAACGGTGACTCATCGTGTAACGGTGATTCATCGTGTAACGGTGATTCATCGTGTAACGGTGACTCATCGTGTAACGGTGATTCATCGTGTAACGGTGATTCATCGTGTAACGGTGATTCATCGTGTAACGGTGACTCATCGTGTAACGGTGACTCATCGTGTAACGGTGATTCATCGTGTAACGGTGATTCATCGTGTAACGGTGATTCATCGTGTAACGGTGATTCATCGTGTAACGGTGATTCATCGTGTAACGGTGACTCATCGTGTAACGGTGACTCATCGTGTAACGGTGATTCATCGTGTAACGGTGATTCATCGTGTAACGGTGACTCATCGTGTAACGGTGACTCATCGTGTAACGGTGATTCATCGTGTAACGGTGACTCATCGTGTAACGGTGATTCATCGTGTAACGGTGACTCATCGTGTAACGGTGACTCATCGTGTAACGGTGATTCATCGTGTAACGGTGACTCATCGTGTAACGGTGATTCATCGTGTAACGGTGACTCATCGTGTAACGGTGATTCATCGTGTAACGGTGACTCATCGTGTAACGGTGACTCATCGTGTAACGGTGATTCATCGTGTAACGGTGACTCATCGTGTAACGGTGATTCATCGTGTAACGGTGACTCATCGTGTAACGGTGATTCATCGTGTAACGGTGACTCATCGTGTAACGGTGATTCATCGTGTAACGGTGACTCATCGTGTAACGGTGATTCATCGTGTAACGGTGACTCATCGTGTAACGGTGATTCATCGTGTAACGGTGATTCATCGTGTAACGGTGAATCATCGTGTAACAGTGACTCATCGTGTAACGGTGATTCATCGTGTAACGGTGACTCATCGTGTAACGGTGACTCATCGTGTAACGGTGATTCATCGTGTAACGGTGATTCATCGTGTAACGGTGATTCATCGTGTAACGGTGACTCATCGTGTAACGGTGATTCATCGTGTAACGGTGATTCATCGTGTAACGGTGACTCATCGTGTAACGGTGACTCATCGTGTAACGGTGATTCATCGTGTAACGGTGATTCATCGTGTAACGGTGACTCATCGTGTAACGGTGATTCATCGTGTAACGGTGATTCATCGTGTAACGGTGACTCATCGTGTAACGGTGACTCATCGTGTAACGGTGATTCATCGTGTAACGGTGATTCATCGTGTAACGGTGACTCATCGTGTAACGGTGACTCATCGTGTAACGGTGATTCATCGTGTAACGGTGACTCATCGTGTAACGGTGACTCATCGTGTAACGGTGATTCATCGTGTAACGGTGATTCATCGTGTAACGGTGATTCATCGTGTAACGGTGACTCATCGTGTAACGGTGATTCATCGTGTAACGGTGATTCATCGTGTAACGGTGATTCATCGTGTAACGGTGACTCATCGTGTAACGGTGACTCATCGTGTAACGGTGATTCATCGTGTAACGGTGATTCATCGTGTAACGGTGATTCATCGTGTAACGGTGACTCATCGTGTAACGGTGATTCATCGTGTAACGGTGACTCATCGTGTAACGGTGATTCATCGTGTAACGGTGATTCATCGTGTAACGGTGACTCATCGTGTAACGGTGATTCATCGTGTAACGGTGAATCATCGTGTAACGGTGACTCAATGTGTAACGGTGATTCATCGTGTAACGGTGAATCATCGTGTTCGGTGATTCATCGTGTTCGGTGAATCATCGTGTTCGGTGATTCATCGTTTTCGGTGAATCATCGTGTTCGGTGATTCATCGTGTAACGGTGATTCATCGTGTAACGGTGATTCATCGTGTAACGGTGATTCATCGTGTAACGGTGACTCATCGTGTAACGGTGATTCATCGTGTAACGGTGATTCATCGTGTAACGGTGACTCATCGTGTAACGGTGATTCATCGTGTAACGGTGACTCATCGTGTAACGGTGATTCATCGTGTAACGGTGATTCATCGTGTAACGGTGACTCATCGTGTAACGGTGATTCATCGTGTAACGGTGATTCATCGTGTAACGGTGATTCATCGTGTAACGGTGATTCATCGTGTAACGGTGACTCATCGTGTAACGGTGATTCATCGTGTAACGGTGATTCATCGTGTAACGGTGATTCATCGTGTAACGGTGATTCATCGTGTAACGGTGACTCATCGTGTAACGGTGATTCATCGTGTAACGGTGATTCATCGTGTAACGGTGATTCATCGTGTAACGGTGACTCATCGTGTAACGGTGATTCATCGTGTAACGGTGATTCATCGTGTAACGGTGATTCATCGTGTAACGGTGATTCATCGTGTAACGGTGACTCATCGTGTAACGGTGATTCATCGTGTAACGGTGACTCATCGTGTAACGGTGATTCATCGTGTAACGGTGATTCATCGTGTAACGGTGACTCATCGTGTAACGGTGATTCATCGTGTAACGGTGATTCATCGTGTAACGGTGACTCATCGTGTAACGGTGATTCATCGTGTAAC
>CAVMJV010000330.1:0-60612 GCA_963681835.1 Meloidogyne enterolobii
AGAAAATGGCATGGAGTATTTAAAGATTAAAATCCGTTTAAACAATTAATTTTAAGTATTTTTTGGTCTTTTAAGGATTTATTTGATATAAATTATAAGAGGGCGACTCGATTAATTTTTTTTTCGAAATTTAATTGAGAATTAACTACCGACGCTGACTACCGGTATCTATTTATTGTTTAATTTGTTTTACTGAAGAAATATAGTAGAAAAGGTTTTCCGGAAAAATGTATTTTTAAATAATGTGTTTTCAGGAAAACACTTTCCGGAAAAAGCGTATTTCTAATTAATGTATGTATTTTCCGGAAAACAATTTCCGGAAAGATCGTATTTTTAAATAATGTATTTTTAAAGCAATATTTTCCGGAAAATACATATGTATTTTACAAATTGTATTTTAGAGTAATATGTATTTTCCGGAAAATATTTCCGGAACTAATAATTTTGTTTACTAATTATTTCTTTCTTTTTGTGTTTTCTTTTGTATTTTTAATTTAATAAACAATAATAGTAAAAGAAAAGTTGTATTTTCTTTTTTGTATTTTTCTGTTCATTTAATTTTCAGAACAAACAATTAAACCTAATATTTTCTACAAAATTTCCCTCCTTTTGTAATTAAAAAATAACAAAAGAAAATAAATATAGGGCACGCGCAGAAAAAAAAATAATAAAAAAATTTGGGAAGGATATAATAAAATTGACAAAGACGGTAAATTAAATTTAAAAAATAATTTTAATTAATAAAAATAAAATTATAAGGAGAATAAACATTGAAAATTAACAGAAAATCATTAAAAAAATTTTTCAAAAAATTTTAAAAAAATTTCGGAAAAATTTCTAAAAAATTAAAAATATTTTTAAAAAGTTTCTAAAATGCCTAAAAATTTTTCAAAAATATTTTTCCAAAAAATTCCCAAAAATTTTCAAAAATTTTTTAAGTTACCAGGAACATTTCCATCAAAAGTAAAATTAACTAATTGAATGGCAGATTCATTAATAGCAAAAACATGTCCCATAAAATTATTATTTTTATGGCTGTCAGAATTAATTAATGGGCCAATATAAACACCAAAATCTGGTGAATATGTATTTATTGTAAATTGAAGTTTGTTGTTAATTGTTTGTTGGGATTGTTGTTGTGGGGGTTGGGCATAGACTTGAATTCAATTAAAAGAAATTTTTTTACTCAACAAGAATAAATAATCTTAAAAAATTACGTGAACCAAAAAAGGAGAAAAATTAGGTAATTTTTTTTAAAAATTGGGTCATCTTTGTATTTTTGTACTTATTAATCTTCTATCCTTTTCCTACTTAATTTAATGTATTTCTGATTTTTTGTGTTTTCTCAGTTGTAAATCTTCTGATTATTCTGTGTTTTTGTATTTTTTTTAATTCTGTTTATTTTCTTGTATTTTCTTGTATTTTTGTTTTCCGGAAAATATAACAGAATTAATTATTTTACGGAAAGTACTATTATGTAAAATATTTTATTTACCTTGATTTCTAATAATTGTTGTAAATAAAATAAAACAAAAAAGTTGAGTAAAAAATAGTAATGATGAATTTTGCATATTTTTTTTTGAAATTAATAATTTTAGTTTTTGATAAAAAAATTTTTTTCTAGGAAAGTTGAAAATTAAATTAAAGGTTTCAGTAAAGTCCAGGTTCCTCCCAGTCCCTAATAAGAACCTAAAATATAAAAATTTTGTAAATAAAAATTTTTAAAAATTCAAAAATTTCAAACATCAAAGTCCTCTTCTTCCTAAAACAATTATAAAAATATTTTTTAAAAAAATTAGCAGTTTAATGCAACGCTTTTTCTCTTCAAATTTTACGCCCTAAATAAAACGTTGAAACGCGCAATAAGAAATTAAAAATAAATTTGTAAAAATAAAATGGAGAGAGAATGAGCAGGAAATTGAAGAAATGAAGAAGAAGAAAAGTTGGGTAAAGAAGACTTTTGTATTTGTTTGGAATGTTGTTGGTGGTGATCGCGGTTGGGGTGAATGAATGAACGTCGATCGACGGCAATAAATACAAAACAGAAAAAAACTGTGAAAATAACCCCCACAAGTTTTTTTTGGTTTCTTTTAAAGTTTCGTTTTTATTTGTCTAGTTTTGGATTTTTAAAAATTGAAAAAAAGGGAAAGGTAGGCTTTTTAATATGGATAGGTATTCTAATAATAAATAACTGCAAATTGAAGCTTCTTAAAAATGTTTAATAACAGCAAGGTTCTGTTGAGGTGGCATAACTAGAGTAAGGCCATCGAGGTGTCCAAATAGTCTAGAAATTAAAGCAAAAAATTTGAAAACGATCAGTCGGTGATGGTCGAACGGGTTAACAACCTTGCATTGGAGAACACTGAGGATCAAGTCCCAATTCAATCTTTGGATATTTCCCGCAATTATTTTCTAAGGCGGGTTCGGGCGTTTTACTTTATAAAAGCCAAAAATTCCACCTCTCATTTAAACACGCTTACTTAATAATGAATAAATTACTGAAAAGGATTAGCCTTAATTAGCAATAAAAATAGATTAATGGCTTTTAATTAATTTATTTATTTAAATTAAAAAAGAAATAAACAAAATTCAAGGTTATATAGCAAGGTTGCGGTTGTCGAATTAAAAAAAAGTTTTTGGTCTTTAAGAAAATAAATAAAAATAAATTTAAAGAATGAACATATACAAAGTTTATTAAAAATTGCAAAAAAATTATTTAAAAAAATTTATTTATTTTGAAGGACGAATAAAAAAAGAAGAATATTATTAAAAGATGAATAAGACGAATAAAACTAATTTATCACACACAAAACACACAAAATTTAATTTTACGTTATTGCCTATTTGGAGAATTTAGAAAAAAATAAAAATTATTTTTGTATGGAGAGAAAAAACGAGGAATTTTTTGAAAAAAAATTAGAAGCATTTAGAAAATTTATTTTGTTTCCTTATTAGTAATGAAGCCTCTACAAGGGATCCTACAGACATAAAAAATAAATTCCCAATTTTTAGGAAACGAGAATCAAGACGGCAGAATCCCTAGCAGGGATGAGATGGGTTAAGAAAAAGGTCGGGTTGAATTTTTGGATCGGGTTTTTGAAAGTTTCTTCGGCCGAGTTTCGGGTCGAAAAAAATCGGGTGATTTTTGGTAACCCGTCCCATCTCTGGACAGTGTTAATAAATGCAGTAGACTATGAAAAGATAAAAAATAACTAGAATTCAGTGGATTTGATTTTTAAATTTTTCTTCGATTTTAGACATCGAGATACTTAAAGATATTTTTCCTGAAAATAATAAGTGTAAAAAATAATAATGGAAAAATTAAAATAAATTAACGAATAATTGCCAATTATTTTCTAGTTCCTCCATTGTCTTTTTCTACATTATTGACCTTTATCGAGGAGTAAAAAATAATAGTTCTCGAAGGATTTTGAAGAGGGTATATTAATAAATAATTTCTAAAATTATTTTCCATTGTTTTAAACTCAATTTAAGTGTCGATTAATAATGGACTAAGATGCCCTCAAAATTTAAAAAAATTTTGATGATGAAAATATGGAGGAAAAAATAAAATAATTTAATTATGAGTTAGAATGTATGAAGTGGACAATCAAAATAATAATAAAGAATTGAGGGGAATATTGAAGGAAAAATGAAAAAAAATAAAAAGGGGCACTCGAATTTTTAAAAAAATTTTTGGAAGTAAAGATTGAAATTCAGACTAAAATAAAAAAAATTATTAATTTCAAAAAAATGAAGAAAATTTTTATGTAAAATGACCACAACGTTAGGGACATTCACTCCCCATAAAATGCCCTCCTCCAAAAATGGTCATCATTTTTGCATGGAAATTTGAGGGGTGGAAAAAAGAAAAAGAATGGCTTATATGCGGGACAGCAATTATTTATTTTTACATAAAATCTAGCTTACAATTGTCCTTCTAAATATATACTCGTTTTACTTGTTTTCATTGTTATTGGACACCCATTGAAACCATTGAAAGTAATTGTCAGTTCAAAATTTTAAAATAAAATAAAATTTGTGTTTTCCGGAAAAGAATATATGTACTTATAAAAATACAAACGGATAGATAAATAAATCCCAGAAGTATTGAGTTTTCCGGAAAATAGAAGATAAGGAGAATAGAGTGTTCCGGAAAAATATAAAAGAGAGAGTAAATATAAATATTACGGAAGAGTGTATTTTCCGGAAATACATAAGTAAGAATAAAAAATATAGATTAATAGATTCCGGAAATATTTGTATTCCGGAAGGATATAAAATAAAGAGAACAAGGTATTCCGGAATAAAAATACAAAATATAGAGGGAATATATTAAATATTACGGAAGATGTATTTTCCGGAAAAATACATACATTCCGGAAAAATACAAGTATATACCTAAATAAAAAATATAGATGAATAGATTCCGGAAATATTGGTATTCCGGAAGGATATAAAATAAAGAGAACAAGGTATTCCGGAATAAAAATACAAAATATAGCGGGAATATAAATATTACGGAAGAGTGTATTTTCCGGAAATATAAATAAAAGTAAAAATACAAAATATAGAGAGAATATATTTCCGGAATTATATTACAATGCTACCGGAAAACACATATTATTTACGAAAATACATAATTGTATTTTAAAAATTGTTACAATAATATTACCAAAATGTTAAAAGGGGAAAATATCGGCTATAATGACCTAAACTAAATATATAAAAATTGTAGGATGAGTAAAATCCTCTCTATATAATTTAACGGATTTTCTCTCCCATTGAGACGCGCAATTTAGTTGAAAATTGGGTAAAAAGACGGTTATAATATTTTACGCATGGCTTGTTTAAATCATTTTTGGGGATATAAAAGTTTTAGGAGCAAAAAAGGGATAAATAATAAATTGGTTAAAAAAGATAAATGTCCGGTTCTGATAAAGAAAAAAATGGGTAATAAAATTAGAAGAAATAAAAAATTTTTTCATTTAAAAATTTTTGAGGAAAAAAGGTGAATTTATCCCAAAAATAGAATTTCCTAAAGGTGACAATTGGTGCCAAAAATTTTTTTCTAATTTAGGGACCAAAATGTCCATACTTCCGAATTTCTAAAAATTTTAAGAAAAAAGGTAAATTTACCCCAAAAATTAATTTTCATTAAAGATGACAATTGATACCAAAAATAAAAAAAATCCAGGGACCAAAATGTCCAATATTTTTAATTTACTTTCACTTATCTCAAAATTTCACTCTACTCTTAAAAAAATATCAATTTCTAACATAAAAGTACTGACTGGTCAAGTGGTCACGGAACCATTTATTGCTCTTAAATAATTCTCTCTTAATTGAAGAAAAGAATAAAAGGCAAAAAATCTTCGTTTATCGAGTTGTGAATATATTTGAATGAGGAGCTATTCTCATTGAGGAAAGCACTTTAGGGGGGAGGGAAATTTTTGGGTGAAGAATGAGAGAGGAAAGAGGAGAGGAAAATGAGAAGATTTCGCGCAAGATAACGGGTTTCAGTCGCAACTTGTATTATGAGGGAGGAGGGAAGAGGAGGGAAGAATGAAGGAGGGTGGAAGAATGAGGGAGGGGGAAGAAAACGATTTATTTTCTAACAAAGTGTCGATATATGTACTTTTCATAAAGTCAAAAATTCTAAAAATGCTAAGATGTAAATTTTTGGAATGTTAAAAGATGAAGAAGAGGAAGAAATGAGGAAGAGGAGAAGAAAGAAACGAAAAGGAAGATGAATGAAGAGGAAGGGAAAGAGGGAGATGGAGATGAAGATGAAGAGGATGAAAAGAGAAATAATGAAGAAGAGTAGGAGGAAGATAAGGAAGGAATATGATGAAGGAGAAGAGAAAAAATGAAGTGTAAGAAAAAGAAAATAAATGGGTTGGGTGAGAGAAGTTGAATTGCCCTAGAGTTGACAGATAGTAGAGAGAAGTATCTATTTAAATATAGCTGACAGATGGGCTTAAGTACATCCGCAAAAACAACAAAATAAATATTCAAAGTGTCAGAAAGAAGAATAAATGGAAATTGATTTTTTGTGATTTTTTTGGATTTTTAAAAATTAGGCTGACAAGGAGGTACTACTCATGACAGTACAGGGAGGCTGCCTAAATAACCCCAATTCGAAAATATGTCCCTATAAGATATATAATTCTCCCTAGCCCTAGAAGGATATTTAATCTTATAGCTATATTCAACCTTATTTCAAATTAAATTCATTTTTGGCCTCTAAAAGTGTATACATTAAAGAAAATTTTTTTTGATGAATGACCATTAATACATTAAAAATGTATAAATATTAAATATGAACAGGGAGCCCAATAATCCCCCTCCTTCTCCGCGCAATTGGCAAACATTTTCACACAAAATCCTTTTAAAAAGGCCAAAATCTGAAGAAAAGGATTGATGGTTTTGTGACCTTAACAAATATTTTGAACATACATATTTAATAGAAAACATTTTTATTGTGTTTGGGTTGGCAAGTAAATAAAAGGAAGGATTTATTTGAGGTAGGGAAATATTTATTTTAAGAGAGAGGGATTTTTGGGATAAAATATCTTCTTAAGGGAAAATGGAAAGATTTCGTTAAAAATTGGGTCTTGGAACTTCCAGCATAGAAAAGAATCTAAGGAGGTAATTTCCAAATTCAAGACTCTCTCTAGGCATTTCAACTTCTTGGGGGCGACTTCAAACTCTTAACTCAGGCTCCGGCAAAGAGCCTAACGTCTCCATCTCTCTCCCATCCGGAGCTAGCTCCTGAAAATATGCTCAGAACTTCCTTAGACCCCAACAGAACTGCCCTAAACCTAACGAAGCCTCTAATATTAAATAAATTTCCCAAAAAGACAAATGACCTCCAAAAACATCAAAAAATCCAAAAAAGCGCCAGATGGGCGGGGATGACAAAAGATGGATGACAAAGGAGGGTATAGAGGGACTCAAACAATTGTAACCACTCAAATTTGTGTTCTCGCCTTGTGTGAGGTCGCGGTGCTTTTTTTCTTAGCATGTTCAAGGCCAAGATTGAGAACGTTTGAAAGAATGAGAATTTTTGAGGGAAAGCTTATTTTGTATGCCAAAAAGAAAGAAAGGATTGAAAATAAATAAAAAAAATTTTTTTTTAATTAATATTAAAATCTATTTAAAAAGCGGTTTCCCTCGTTCTCTCTCATTTAACATTCGAAAATGAGAGAGAGAGTGAGAGAAAGGCGAAACAGCACATCTCTGTTATATATTTCGAATTTCGATTTTACCTTCGAACTTGGGGTTTAGAGACCTTCAACTACAGTTGGGCGGGGTCGGTATCGATAGGGCGGAATGATTAATCCAATATCCCAATCCCGATTTTCTGTTAAAATATCGATACAGGCCAACTCTACCTTCATCCTCTCCTTTTTAGATACCTCTCGTCTTCGATCAAGATCTTTTCAGGACGTAATTCGTAAATGAGATTCGAATAATAATATTTTTTAGAAGTAGCAACAGGTGTGGAATTTTTTAAATGAAATCCCGTTTAGAAAAAATATTTTATTTTGAAAATAAAAGAGAGAAAAAAATAAATGGACAAAATTATAGCTAATTATTTTATCTCTTTTTTGGTTAATGAAAGAAGCGCTTTTGGCCTTTTAATTATGAGGAATAAGGGAATATTTTTTCTCGTTTTTTAATATTTTAAAAAATTAGAGAATTTTTGTGAATAAATGATATTCAATAATTTAAAAAATATTTTTTTTAATTTTCTGATCAAAGAAAAAGAGCCGCCTATTAATTTTCACTTTTTTCGCAAGCAACAACCAGTCGTAGTCTATCCACAATAACTTTGGTTATTTAAATACAATAAAGATGAAATTTTGAGATTTATTAGATAACATGTTAAAGAATAAAAATACAAAATTTTAGATTTTTAGATAAAATATGAACAGAGATATGAATTTTTGAATGAATGAAGTCGCCCTTTGGTATAGCGACGAATTAACTTTAAGTTTAGTTTTAATTAGGAATTTTTAAAGCTAATTAATTTTGTCAGATTTTACTCGTTTCTAGAGTTGGTTTAAAAATATTTAAATATTTTGGGGGAAAATAGAAAAAATATTTAAAAAATATTTTTGTTAAGTGAACAAACATGTGGGTAAACTTGATTGTATAGGGGGTATCTTAATAAATTTGTTTTGACAATAAAATAAAAGAAAAACTTTTTTTATTAATAATAAAACATTAAATTAAGCATTTTTTTATATTTATTTAGTATCAACTGATTTTTATTTTACCGTTTTGTTGCGTAAAATATGCATAATAGGTATGTACATAAATGAATAATAATTAAAATTCTGGGGGAAGGGAGGAGGGGAAAAAATATTTTTTAGAGAATAATAAAACTTTTTTTGTATTTCTTTTTCTATTAAAATAAACTTGAAAACACAATAGAAAAAAATAAAAATACAAAAAAACACATTTATTTTAATTTTGCAACTTTTCTAATTTCACTTACTCTGCACGCGGCCAAAAAGCTCGTAGGCAGAAAAACATGTAATATGGGTAACTAGAAATTCTATAACTTTTGAATAAATAAAGATAAAAATCTAAAATAAAAAGCAAAAGAAAGAGGAGATTCTATACTACAAAAAAATTGAAAAATAAAATTTTGAATAAATTGTTTAGAAAATTTATGAATTTTTAAGGAGAAATTTAGCCATATTTTAGGCATATTTAGACATATTTTTTGCTTAAAATAAACAAAAAAATAGAAAAACTAAAAAGTGACAATTGTAACATTAAAAACAGGTCCAATAAAGTTATGCGCTCATTAAAAGCGGCTGTCTACTATAAAAATAACAACAACAACAAAACATTAGGTAATCAAAAGATTAGCGCATATTTAGCAAATTTTATGTGTTTTTTTGTGGAACAGGGAAAAAAATAAATTAAAGAATTGTGAAAACAAGTTAAAAATAAATTTAAAAAATAATTTTTATTTAATAAACTATTAAATAATTACTTAATAACAGGCCAGACATAAAGAGAGAACGTTAAAAAATTATTTAAAGGAAAGACAAGCATAGAAAAACATTTAAATTGAAAGGACAAAAGGAATAATGAAAGCAGGCCGTATGTGGACTCCGTGGCGCAACGGTAGCGCGTCTGACTCCAGATCAGAAGGTTGTGTGTTCGAATCACATCGGGGTCAAAAATTTTTGTTTTTATAAAAAATTGCAAAATAAATAAAGGAAAATGTTAAATTGATTTTTAGACGAGTAATTAATTATTTTTTATCAAAAAATTCGAAAAAAATTAATTTTATTTGACTTTCTTTCGGAAAAAATTATTTCTGGGAAAAATAAAGACTTAGCGTATATTGGCACCTAATCTTATCCATAACTATTTTTAAACTTATCCGAAAATTACCAAATTTTAGAAATAAATAAGGGACATGTCCGTGAATATTCTTACAAATTTTGGTGATTTTAGGATTATTTTAAATATTATTATGAATTTTTAATCTCTTATATTCAGGTAAAATTTAGATATTTTCATAATTTATTTTAAAAAGAAGTCCAAAAAAATCTAAAAAATTCTTCAAATTTTTTTATATAATACTGAAAATGAATAATACAATCAAGTGATAAAAGCATCCAATTTGGATTAAAATTGTATAATGCAAATCATAAATTATAAGGCAATGAATACTAACTAGTTACCGAATTTTCTTTAATTTTTTGAAATTTATTCATTGCCTTGAGACAAAAAAATAACGGCAAAAATGTTTAAATAATTCTCAAAAAATTCAATCAACTTCCTCAACTTTAGGACCCCCAGCATTTGCATAGTTGCCATAATTTGCACCTCCGCCTCCTTGAGGAGCTCCACCACCTTAAATTTTTTGAGGTGAATTTCTGACTTTTATTGCTTAGTTGAGAGGTCCAAGAGGAATTTTCTAGTCAAGTCTTGAGGCCAAAGTCTTGGTCCGGGTCTTATTTCGGAAAAATTTCCCTTCTTGGACCCCTCTACTATTTAATTTAAATTTCTGATTTACCCCCTCCTTGATGAAGCTTGGCCATAATTTTGGACAAAACTCGTTGTGATTCTTTCAACTGATCGTCATATTCGTCCTTTTCCGCCGTCTGATTAGAATCCAACCAACGCAAAGTCTTATCAACAACTTCCTTGGCTTGATCACGATCAGCCTGGGGAAGTTTGTCTCCATAATCCTCCAAACTATTTTTGACCTAAATAATTTTTTTTGAAGGAAGAGATTCACAGGACGAGCTACCTGATACAAATATTGCTCCAATTTATTGCGAGAATCAACCCTTTCCCGTTGTTTCGCATCTTCAGCCTCAAAACGCTTTGCCTCGTCAAGCATTCGTTGAATTTCTGATTGGCTAAGCCGCCCCTTTTCATTTTTAATTTGGATTCGATTAGATTTCCCTGTTGATTTGTCCAATGCAGAAACATGCAAAATCCCGTTAACATCCAAATCAAAAGTAACTTCAATTTGGGGAACGCCTCGAGGGGCTGGAGGGATGCCGTAAAGATCGAAACGTCCCAAAAGGTTGTTGTCCTTAAAAATTGGGAATTTTTGTATTAAATAGATAAAAAAACTTTTTGGTTGACCTTACTCTAAAATATACCCTTGGAGCTGAAAAATAATGAGGTGTAGCTTACATTAAGGGTATTTTCGCTTAGCCAGCTCCCCCACCTAGTACCAGCTAAGTTTTAAAAACATATCTTAGAGGTTTATTTATTTTGTGGATATCCTTGGGGTTGAAATAGGGGGTGTATCTCAAACGGGAGAGGGGGGGGGATGATGAGGCTATCAGTATATAAAACGGGAGGTGTATCAGAACGAGAGAGAGGGGCGCCCCCTGCCATTGCCAACATAATTTTAATACCATCTTAAAATTAGGTTTATCCATCTTTTGGAGGTATCCTACATAGTAAGATCCGACTATTAATCTCCAATTTATCCACCTTAGTCAAAGCTCTTTCTCCTTCATAAACTTGAATAGTAACAGCCGGCTGATTATCAGCATAAGTAGTAAATGTTTGTGAGGTTTTGTGAGGAATTGTAGCGTTGCGTTCAACAAGTTTGGTCATCACACCCCCAGCCGTTTCTATTCCCAAAGAAAGTGGAGTAACGTCAACGAGAAGAACATCCTTTGTTGTTTCATCCCGAACCCCAGACAAAATAGCCGCTTGTACCGCAGCCCCATAAGCAACTGCCTCATCAGGGTTAATAGAGAGATTCAACTCTCTATCGTGGAAGAATTCCCGCAACAATTTCTGAACTTTGGGAATACGTGTTGAACCCCCAACCATTACAATCTCGTCAATTTTGCTCTTGTCAAGGCGGGCATCTCTGAAATTTTTGAATTAGAGGCATTTTTAGGTACCCTTAATTACCTCAAAGCTTGTTCAACAGGCTCCAATGTCTTCTTAAACAACGGAGTGCAAAGCTCCTCAAAACGAGCTCGGCTAATTTTAGTGTGGAAATCAATTCCTTCAAAAAGAGAGTCGACTTCCAACTGAAAGAAAAATTTTTTCAGAAATTTTTAAAAATTTTTGAATATACAGTAGCCTCAGTTGAACTACTCAAAGTGCGCTTAGCACGTTCCGCTGCCGTTCTCAAACGGCGAAGAGCACGGGGGTTGTTACTAATGTCACGACCTTGTTTACGCTTGAATTCCTGAAAGGGAAAAAGTTTTTTCAAGTTAAGGAAAATTTTTAAGTACTTGTTTAAAGTGCTCAACAAGCAAATTATCAAAATCCTCCCCTCCCAAGTGTGTATCGCCAGCGGTTGATTTAACTTCAAACAAGGAACCTTCAGCAATCGACAACACGGAAACGTCGAAAGTACCACCGCCAAGGTCGAAAATGAGAATATTCTGAAGCGGAGAAAATTTTTGAAATTTTTTTCGAAAATTTTCCAGAAAATTCCCCACCTGATCCCCCCTCATTTTCTTATCCAATCCGTAAGCCAAAGCAGCCGCCGTCGGTTCATTTATAATTCGCAATACGTTGAGTCCGGCAATCTGACCAGCATCTTTAGTTGCTTGACGCTGTCCGTCGTTAAAATAAGCTGGAACAGTGACAACGGCATCTCGAACAGGATGGCCAAGATAAGCTTCGGCCGTTTGCTTCCTTTAAGAATGAGAGAAAAAATAAAGTTTAAAAAACACTAGTCAAGAATTGCACAAACTTAAGAGCTCTATTTTTGGCATGCGTCTCATAAACTTGTGTGTGTCTCTCAAAAATAGAGAGACAGATCCCTCGATAACCCTTTTAAGCTACCAAACTTTAAGTCCCCAACCCCATATATCTCTCAACCCCACAGACTTGCGCCTAAGAAAATTCCCAGTCTCTCTTAATCCCTCTCAACTAAATCCTCAAAAATCCTTCTGCGGTCTCTTAGTTTTTGTTAAACTTAAAAAAGTAAAGCTTACATTTTTGTAAGAACCATTGAAGAAATTTCTTCAGGAAGAAAGGTCTTCTTTTCTCCTTGGAATTCAACCTGAAAAATTATAAATTAAATTGTTTTATAAAAAATCTCTCTCTCACTTCAATAGTTGGACGCCCAGTTTTATTGAGCAATTTAAACGGCCAGTGTAACATGTCCTTTTGAACTGTCGGATCATCCCATTTACGGCCTATTAAACGTTTAGCATCGAAAATGGTGTTTTGAGGATTTCGAGCTGAAAAACAGAGGAAGATTATTTTGAAAAGTGATCTTTCCAAAATTAAATTCTAGAGCCATTCAAAGCCTTTAAGGTCTTAAAAGATCCAAGGCCCAAGTCTCTAAGGTCTCTCTAACCCCCTCACTTAGGTCCTAGGTCTCAAGAATTTTTTGGGGGGTTTTTCGGTCTTGCCCTCGAACTGAGGTATTGGTCTTGGAAGATCTCGTGGCTTGAACAGCTCTAATAAATTCAGTCCAAGGCGCCCAAGACCTCCAAGAGCTGTCTAAAGTCTTAAGATTTTTTGGGGGTTTCGGTCTTGGACTTAGAGTGGATTCTTGGCCTTGGAAAATTTCCTGGCTTGAACAGCTCTATTAAATATTCAAACTACCCACCCATCTGATCCTTTGCAGGATCCCCAATCAAACGTTCAGTGTCAGTAAACGCAACAACCGATGGAGTTGTCTTGTTGCCCTGGTCATTAGCGATAATCTCCACCTTTAATTAATGAATTATTAAAATAACAAGCAAAATGGCATGCCTTTCCGTGTTGATAAACACCAACACAACTGTAAGTTGTGCCTAAATCAATCCCTATAGCTTTGCAGGAAGCCATAATAAAATAATTTTTGGGGTGTTTTGTGAATAGAGAGAAAAAAAGATTTTTTTAAAAGTATAGCTGAAAATTAGGTGAATTTTTTTGATAAAATTAAACGAGAAAAAAATTATTGAAAAATTATAGAAAAAAAAAATAAAAAATAAAAATATATTTAAATAAGCACAAAGTATACAAATAAAAATAATCTCTCACTCACTCAGTTGTTTGTTTGTTAGTTTACTGACAGCCTCCCTCTCTCCCTTTGCTTATATTCACTTTGTTTCTTTTTCTAGAACTTTCCGGAACCTTCCGGAAACTTCTAGAAAATTTCTTTAGTTTCTCTCTATTTTTAAACAGTTGAAAAAAATAAAAAGATAAGAGAACAGCTGAAAAAAGGCGAGAGAATATTTGAGAATTTTCGAGAATAATTTTGAAAAAAAAGAAAATAACAACAAAAATATTAGAAGAGTCATGGGGGTTACTATTTATGACTTTTTTTAAATTTAAACTAAAAATTTGTAAGAAATAATAATTTTTATTAGTAAAAATAAATAGTAAAAAAAGTTTAAAAGGGTATAAAAAATTATATTTAAAGGGTAAAAAAAAGTTTGACCATTTTGAGCCCCTGTAACCTTAATTTTTGATTATTTGAATCTCTATAACTCAGCTTAAAGTTCTATGGGCTTATTCTGGTTTATAGGCAAATTTTGATTTTGTTCGGCTCAGCTCGACGAGCTTTTTAGATCTATCGGCTTACTGACCATTTTGTACATCTTTAACAAAAAATGGACGTTGATTACAGATAGACTTTACTGTCTTTTAATCTTAATAACTTTTGATTAAACAAAGCTAAAAATATAAATTTTATGTCAAAAAATAGAGAAAACTCCGCTTTATGAAATTTCAAAAAATTTAATTTTTAAATTAAAAACTCAAGAAGTTGTGAATTTTTTAGTAAATCGGAAATGTTTAAATAAAGTAAAAATGCTGGAAAATTCTTTTTTTTTAAATAAAAGGTTGGTAGTGTTAATGTGTGCGCACAACGAAAATAACTTTTTATGATTCACAGCCAAAATTAAAAATAGTTGGAGTGAAGGACGAAAAAATTTAAACAAAAAATAATTTAAAATTTTTATTTAATAAATTGATTTTCAGAATTTTGTAAATAAAAAAATATTTTTTTGTTTACGTTAATTTTTGATGTTTTTTTATACTTTAGCTGAACAAAAATTTTTCTGTTTGAAATAACGTGAAGATAAAAGCAAATAAAAATAAAAACAATATAGGTACTTTGGAGGGGAATTTAAAATGAGCTTAATATTTGACTTTATTGCCAGATAGATCTTTTATGGCAACTGGAAGATCAGCAAGCCACAAAACAAAATAAAAACATTTCAGCATTTTTATTACTTTATTAGTTATTCAATCTCTTATAAAATTCTCATGTTCATGCTATGAAAATTATTGGATAGCAGATGGAATAGACCTATCATAGAATGCGCAGGCTGAGACAAAGTTCAACAAGATGATTTCAACCAAATGTACCTTATTGTGAAATATCCTTGGGGCTCCTAAATGGAATTATCACCTGGACCCCCTTCCAGTAGCCAACCAAATTTAAAAATTGCATTTACTAAAGGGGTCCTTTAATTCTAACAACAGTTGTCGGATCCAGATATCCTGATCCGAAAAAAACCGAATGTCCGAAGATCCGGATATCCAAAGATTTCCCAGGATCCGGCAACCTTAATTCTAACTGTATTGTTAAAATTTTAAAAAATTATTATTTTTATAATTTTTCAATATTTTGCACTTTTCTTAAAAGGTATTTTATTATTCTCGATTATATCGGTCATTTTATTTGGCCGTTTAAAACAAACATAAAAATATATAACATTTCAATATTAACATATATTTCCTCCCGTTAATAGTCACCAAAAACGTTTTTATGTTGGCGTCCTTCCAGTCGTTGATGGTGGTCACCTTTTCATTATCGGCTGGTTTAAACGTTTTGTCCTATAAAAAAAATTTTTTTTCTCGTTTACCACCCTATACAATAATATAAATTTTTATTTCTTTAAATGATAGTATGTACAAAATGTCCATTGACTGATATGTCCATCAGTTTTAATAACGTACACTTTTCTTCTTCAAGTCTTCCTGTTCCTGTTCTTCTTCTCCTAGTTCTTCAGTTACTTTATCCTCCTTTCTAACTTCACTTATTCATCACATTTTTCGTTTAATCCTCTTCATGATCCGCTTCATCGTTTATTACCCCTTCTATCATTTTCTTCTTTCCCTCTACCCTTCTCATCTTCCATCCTTCCACCTCCACAAATTACTTAATACCTTCCTCACTGATCTTCCTCAATCCTACCATTTTCTCATCTATACCTTCCAAACTCTTCTTCCGTTCTTAAATTCTTTTATCCTTCCCTTCCTTCTATTCACCACTCTCCAATTCCTTTACTTTAAATATACGGCTGGCAGCTATGGCAATAGTTTTTATATAACGGACATAGTAACAACTGGGTGGCAGTGAGTGGACATTGGTCACACGCTTCCGTCCACCCTCTCATTTCTCCAATATTTTTTCGAAAACTTGCACTTTTCTTTTGCACTTTAATCGTCCTTTTTATAGTTGCGGCTGGCACGAACTGACGCCGACCGTTGGTATTTTTGAGTTTGTGCCAAATCCAACAAAAACGTTTGGACATGTAATTCTTTGAAAAAGAATGCAAAAAAGAAAGAAAATAAGAGAACTCACAGAAATTGAGGAAATAAAGCAAAAAGAATTGAAAAAAGGAGCAAAAAGTCCAAAAAGTTGGGGGACATAGCAAGAGTACACTCCAGTCTTTAATTTATATCTTTGGAATGGGTGGACCAATTTGAATGATTTTTATGTTTTTTGATAGGGAATTAAATGGACTATAAAATTGGAGAAAATCAAAATTTTAGGTTAAGAAATAAAAAAGTTATGGTCAAAAAACCCTAAAAAATGCCTGAAAATGTCAATTAAATGACTATTTTTTTCTTCGGCCAACTGTAAAATTCCAAGTTAACTTTCATTTTATAGAAAATTTAATTCTCTATCCAATGATACCAAAATCTCCTCAATCGGTTTATTCAATCACAAGTTAGAGGTTATTTACTCAACCGTCCTCCTTTCTCAAACTTTCAACGTCGGCCTTAGTGACAGCTGCCACTAGCCAATGTCCACGCTAAGAGAGTTTTTCTTTTAAAATAAAAAGGGAGTGGACAGTGGGAACTACTAAACTGATTTTCCGTCCGTCCGTGTGCCATTCGAGTTGGGCAATAATTTGTGGCTTTAAGAGAGGAGGAAAAAAATTTATTTTAAAAAAGCTTTCGCTTACTTGAGAATTTTATTTAAACTTTTTTAAACAGATAATTTAAAATTAAAAATATTTTTCTTCTAAAAGAGCTATATTTCATCTTTAATTTTACCTCTAAAAATATTTTTTCTAAAATTTATTTTAATTTTAAAGCCGTATTTCCACCCGACACAATCTATTCTAGGCAAGAGTATTATCATCCTTTGGCCATTCTGTGCATGGACATTGCCCAATCCATTTTTTAACATAGAGCTCTTCCTTACACATTTTATTTTTCTTTCATTTTTTAAAATTCTTTGCCCTGAGGCTGTTCTATTCAGACAGCTATTGAATGCCCTCTACTGGTAATTAAAATTTGCTTAGAATTTTTTGCTTCTTTGAGACAGACAAGATTACGTTCTGGAGCTTGCTCGGAAAAAAGCCTGGGACTACATGTATTTTTTTAGTTACGAGTCGTCTATCCGGAGCACCCCTATTCTAAAGCAAACGGAATACAAATACATAGCAAACGGAATACAAATACAATAATGCAGGCCAGAAAGGAATCAATTTCTTGGGAATTGTGGGCGATCCCGGGCTTGTACTTTCCTTAGTCTTGGGTTTCCGATAGGCCTTTTTTTTCTTCTTTTTTAGTCACAGGTCATAGGTCCGGAAGGCCCCCTATCTAAGGCAGAGCCCTAAAATCCCATGTATAATCTAGTATCTTTCATTAGTATATATCTTTTTCTTTTCTTCACGTAGTCTAAGATCCTCGATAAGAAAAGACCACCCGTATGATCCCGTATCGAATTTTTACGAACATATTTAAAAGCTTTCCAAAGTCCCTCCACAAATAAAGGCATTATAAGCCATAAAGCTTCATTGAAGCCTTTACCATATTCCAAAAAAATATGCGGGCACATGCCAATGCTTTAAAAATATATTTATTTCCAGCTAGTAAATTTCATTCTCTCTATTTTTTTCAATTTTTCTCTCGCTTTCAATGTCCATTTTTGCCTTTATTTTTAACATAAACGTCCATTTTCTACCCCAAAGTCCACTAATATTTTTTTCTTTTTTTTCTTTTTCTTGTCAAAAATATAAAATATAAAAAGTACAACAAAATTTTGCTTAGCTATCGGCCATTTCTTGACAGCCTTTCCTCTTATTTTTTAAAAATAAAAGTAAAAACCTTTCTCGAATATTTTTGCTTGCATGTAAAAATAAGGAAAAAAAATAAAAATTCTGAGAACTCTTTTTTAATTACTTGTTTTTTTTTGAATTTATTTGTATTCTTTTTTTAGGTGCATATTTTTTATTAGTTCAATTTTTGTTAAATTAGAAAAAATAATAAGATTAAAGTTACAAGTCAAAGTCCGGGTCCATCTTTGGAATTTTCTATAGCTAGCTGGGGAAAGGGTTAGGGTTGTTTCTTTATTATTATTGGGGGAGTAGAACGGAAGGGTTGTTTATCCTGGGGTGATGAAGGGTAAGAGTTCTATAAAGTTCTGTAAAATATGGGTGAAGTTGGCAATGTTTTTGGAGGTGGTATTAGCCACTTTGGTGACCTGGGGTGAGTTTGAATCATAGCTCTAAGCTTAAACAACTTCTACCCCTTCTCTTAAAATCAAGCTTAGTTTAAGGAGAGGCTCTACTTCAAATTTTCAGACCCGTTCCCCCAAAAAATATTCAAAGGTCCATCCATGGAATTTTTATAGAAGTTAGGAAAGGGAAGGGGATGAGACATGAAGATGAGATCTTTAACAAGTTAATGATGTCGATGTTTTTAATTTTTTTAAATTTACATAAGATAATTTCAATTTATCTGTTTTTTATAATTAAATAGATTAGAAATTAATTATCAAAAAATGTTTATTTAAATTAATTCAAAATAAAAAGTGTTTAAATGGTGATTGAGACACAGTCTCAATCACAACAATCAAAACAACAAACACAACAACCACCCACATTAATAAATATATCAACAGCACCAATACTAACCCCAGAATCCACTCTAAATTTAGATCAACACCCTTCTGCTTTTAATCGTGTTGGGAGGGGAATTAATACAGGAATAGGTAAGGAAACCTTAGAAATGCATGAAAATTTAATTTCTTTAAAAATTGATAACTTTTCGAGTTTAGGTGATAAAAAAATGATTTTTGGGAATTTTGTAGTTGTGAATATGTTCTTTCTTTTAAAATTAAATTTAAAATTTTTTGATGATTTAACCTAAAGTTATTGGGGTTTTTTGCATGTTAGTGTCCGCCCAATAGCCTAGTTAACGTTATTTAAAAATTGATAACTTTTTGAAATTTTAATCTAAAAATTTCGATTTTTTATTTTATATAGAACAGAATCTGCTCTATTTTTTGATATATAAAGGAAAAAATTTCAGCCTAATTTAAAAAAATTTTGAGAAATATTTTTAATGGTCAGGTGTCCTTCTATTAAAATTACAATTTTTCTTCTTCCAAAAAAATTAAAAATTTTTTTTGCTTTTAGAACCTTCAATTAGCAATCAAAATTCACTGCAACAATGTGACAATTCCTCTAGTTCATCTACTTCAACGCCTATAGGTTTGAAACACCCTCCAACGTCAACTCAAGGGACTACGCAACAACACAGAATGTTACTAGAGCTCATACAAAAGGTGGGTAGAAAATCGAAAAAAAATTTTTTTTCTTTATTTTATGGCAAAAACAATTTATTTTTATTTAATTTTAATCTTTTAAAATTTTTAAAATTAATTTTGATCACTCTAACCTTTTCTCTCCACTCTCGTTTCTCTAACCGTCTCTCACATTTACACTGTCTCTCACCCAGATATTTTATTTCTTCGTTTAAAAAGAACAAAAATTAATCAAATAAAAATCTATTTAGACGAACGATTAAAAAAACAATTGGAATTAAAAAATGTATTTGCTGCAAAAAAATAATTTTTTTCTTCAACTATATTTTTGCCAGCCGTGTCTGTTCGCGGACGAACACAATTGTGAAAAAATTGTTTTTCGTTTTTGTGTTTTTGTCTCCTTCAAAGAAAATGACTTTTCATCTTTTTAAATTTATTTGTTAGATTTATTTTTTACTTTTTATTTTATAAAAAATGTCTGTCCAAATTCTTTGTAAGGTTGTAACCGCAATACTTCTACTAAGTTTTTAAAATTGTAAATATTAAAACTTAATTGTAAATTTACCCAAAATTTAATTGTAAAACGGCAAATATCAGTTTTAAATAAGAGACAGACAAGATTGAGTTCTCGAGCTGAACAAGAAAAGACTTGGAATCTGAAAAAGTTTGAAACTGGAAAAAGTCAAGGGATATTCTAGTCGCAAGTCTAATTCGGAATCTAATTCGGGGTCTAAATTCGGGGATATCCCAATATCCCCATTTGTAACCAGCAGTTTATGGCCATGTACGATGTCATGCCAAAAAAATTTTTTGAACCAATTTTGTCGATTGGAAAGTATTGGATTCTGGCAAATGGTGGATATTGGAATGTAAAAAAACAAATTTCATTGTAGAAAGTACCTACTAGAATTGTAAAAACAGAAATTTGTAAAACACTAATTAATTGTAATTTTAGCTAAATCAAGTAAATAACCCTTCAATTAGAACCGGAAGCCTTCCCATGTGAACTTCCTCATTCTAACATTTTTTATTAAAAAAATATGTGAATGACCATTCGAAAAATATCCTATTTTTCCACTTAGATGTATTAAAGGATTAAAAATATTTTTTTGAAAGATATATAAATAAGGAAATATTTATTTAAGTGAAATTAAATATAAATATGTTTACTGTTATTTAAAAAGTAAATTTGTGTGTATTTATGTGGATAAAAAATGATTAACGATGTTTAGAACATACGTATTAATATTAAAATAAAAATAAAGAAAGGGAAGGATATATGTATTTTTAGAATTTTTGCAAGTTTTCTTTTGTAATTTTACAATAGATCTAGGCCCTGACTTATTTTAAAAAATTTAGGATGGAAGGTGGAAGCGTAACAGACCCCATCCCTGGTGATAACACCATCCCTGGCAAAGACCCAATCCCTGGTTTACAGCTAGATTCAATTTTTAATTTCTTATTTTTGGTAATTAATTCTATTTTATTGAAATCAAGTCTTAATCATTTACAATTACAATCTCGTCTATAAAAATAATTTTCAGAGTTTTTCTGATCGAAATAAAATTTGCCTACTATTTTAATTTTTAATATTTTTTATTTTTTATAATTTGTCATGTTTCATTATTTTAATATTTTCACAACCCTTCCAAATCACACACACATATGCATTCTTATTTGTTACATTTTCTATTGTTAAATACAATTGGTCCGAAAATGACCAATGCTTTTTTGTACAATTTTCTTTTTTTTCACAAAAATACAAAGCATTTTCATTCATTTATTCTTTTCTGATCGCCGCTGTCAGAATAAAATTTGCATAATAATATAATTTTATTAAATTTATTTTTTAAAAATTTCTTTACTGTTATCATTTAGACTAATCTAAATTATATTCTGATTTATTAAAAATATTTATTTTCTAAGAAATTCTGATTTTTAAATATATTTCTGACACTTTTTACAATTGTATTTTAGTATTTATAATTTTCAGAATTTGTAAAAAACAGAAATTGTAAAATATCAGAATTTGTAAATTACCAGAATTTGTAAATTACCAGAATTTGTAAATTACCAGAATTTGTAAAATTATCAGAAATTGTAAAATATAGAAATTGTAAACTACCAGAATTCGTTTGTAAAACTTCTGATATTGTGTTTTTAATTATTAATTTAATTTCAGAAGAATCACAAATTGTAAAATACTACGGTAAAAATTACAAATTCTGATAAATTAGTAACCCTTAATTGTATACCAGAATTATGCTATTTTACAATTTGTAAACGATCAGAATTTGTAGACCATCAGAATTGTAAACATCAGAATTTAATTGTAAACTTAATTCTGGTAGGTTACAATTATTTAAAATTAAATTCTGACAATTGTATTCGACCAGAATTAAATTTATAAAAACAAATTCTGATCAGAATTTTCATAAACAATTTTTGGTAAAATATCAGAATTTAATTGTAAACTTAATTCTGATATATTTTACAATTTAATTATTTCAGAATAGGCATATTTTCTATTCCTCCATGGCTGTAAACCCTTAAAATATTTTTTACAAATTTTAAATATTAAATCCAAGCCTTTCATATATTCTGATTTTATTATATATAATTTATATATTATTATCTCTTTGTTAAAATTTTGAATTTTACAAAACTGAATGGGATTTTTGAAAGGAAAATTGCGCAAAATTAATAAAAGTCTCTTCCATTATTTAACTTGTTTTAGGGGGATCGTAAAAGTGAAAATTATTTAAAAGGTCGACTGGCTTATAAAATTTTTTTCAAAATTAAAACTCGTAATGCGCACAATGATTGTAAAATCTTTTTTTTTCTTTTTTATAATTTATTTTTAAATTTTCTCTCAATATCCCCCGGCTGTTCCCTACAACCAACCACTCCAATCTCTCCCTTCCTTTACTTACCTTCTAAATATTCAGTCCGGATAAATCTAAAAATTTTTTCGCAACAATTTTCTCCTTTTCTCCTTCAAATCCGGTTTTATTTTTCAATTTTCTGTTCTCTTCCCTCTTCTTCTGCACTTTCCTTCTCTTCCTCCAAAAATTCTCTTACCAAAAATTTTCTCTTTTCAAAAATCTACATAAAGGTAAGGGGAATGTCCATTTATTCTTGTTGGCGATCTCCCTAAAGGCGATCCATCAATTTAAATTTTACACAAAATTTTTCTTTTTCAAAATCCTCCCTCTTTTCAATTTTTTCCCTCAAATACTTCCCTTTTTATTTAGAACTGGTTCCAAAAAGTTTCCCTCTAAAAACACACTTTTCCCACTCGACGCTTTCTCTTTTTCTCTATTGAGCAATTTAATGCTGCGCAACCTTTTAAATATATTTTAAATCCCTAAATTTATATTTTTGGATATATTAGGTTCTTTTTAACGAAAAAAAAAGAAAAAATGCAAATTTTCTTTTCTCTATACAAATCCTTCCAGTCGCAACTACATATTCAAATTTAAAAACAAAATTGTGCTAATAAAATATATTAAAATTTGTCTTAATAAAAGGAGAGAGAAAAAAATAAATTTAAATAATTACAAATTATAATACACGCAAAACTTGAATTGTAAAACTCTAACTCATAAAACCTTTATTGCAAAATAAATTGTAAAACTTGAATTGTAATTTCGTTACTCTCTTTTTTTACAAACTCTCTCTCTCTCTCAGCTACCTCTGGGACAGTATTCTAGGAACGAGGTAACGGTACAAGGTATACTTACGAGGTTCCTCTTACCCGGGTAATAGAACCACGAGTCGCGGAAATAATTAAAGAAAATCAACCAGAGCCCAATGATTACCCGCAGCTGAACCCCCTACCTCGTTCTTAGAATACCGCTTTTGGGTAACTTTTTTTCCGTTGTAAACTTGATTTCTCTCAAAAATTATTTCAAGTTTGTAATTTAAATTAGCAACAAACTTGTAAACTTATTAAAAATAATTTTGCTTCCAATATTAGTAACTTAATATTAACTTAAAACAGTGGATCCCAAAAATTATCCAACATTAAAAAATCATTTCTACAAGTACATCTACTAAATACTAATCTATTTTTGTATATATTTTTAGATAAATAAATATCTACACAAAAAAATGTTCGTTATATCGCTCCGCGTTCGTTGTTCGCGCGATATCTTTTTTCTCTCATTTATTTATTTTTTCCGCTCCCAATCGGAGAGTTTTTTTGCTTCTTCCTCCTTTGTGGGTGGTTCCTTTGTAATTTTTATTTAGAGCTGTACTTTTATTTTTATAAATAAATAAAAAAAAATAATTCGGCTGTTAGTACGAAGACTAAATATATTTTTGTGATCATCCATCTCTCTCTTCAAAAAAATTTTTTTCTCTATAACATAGCCGCCGGCGCATTCCAACAGGCAAACACTGAACAACTATACGCAAAAAACATCCGAGCGAACAATCATTCCTTTGGATTTTTAATACTACTAGTCATTTTCTGCTTTGATTTAATTGCGGAATTTAATTTTGCGGATGGAATGGATTTTCATAATTTGTAAAACTCAAAGCAGAAACTTGCAACAGAAAATTGCAACAGAAATTTGCTTCAGAAACTTTCTTCAGAATACTGTCGAAAGTTGCTCTGCTTAAACTTGCTGCGAAAATTTGCTTCAAAAAAAGTTTTGCGACTCGTTCAGTTGGATTTTTAAAGTTGAAACAAAATTTTCAATTCCTTCAAAAGCCTGCTACAACCTCATCCTACTTTTAAAAAAATTGGTAGTTGCAATACTGCTTTAAAATCATTTTAATCAAGTCTTATCCGCAAAATCATGTCCGCAGATATTTTATTATTCTTGCCATTTTCCGCCAAAAAATATATTTATTTTTCAAAGTTTTTTTGTTGCTTTTTTCAACAAAAGTACAGCTGAAAAATATGTGACCACCCAGCTAATGTCCGTCCATTTTTTTTCTTTTTCGTCCATTCTCTCAAAAATATATTTTTTTTTCTTCCTTCTTTTCTCTCTCAATTCGCCCGTTCGTTTATTCCCCTCAATTTTTAGTAAAACTAAGGGGAAAATGAGAGAAAACTGGCCAATACTTTTGTGCACATTTTTCTCATCTACTAAATAATGCGCCAACCGGCTGTCATGTGTGTGTGCATGTTTTATACTTTTAACATCCCCCTCCCCCCACCAAAATTTCTATATCTTTTTTGAGAACAAAATTTACCACACACTTCCTTTCATCTTTTAAAGCGAAGAGGCGGAAGAGAGAATGAAGGAAGGGTCCGTTATATATAGCGCCCAATGTCCACTCATTCTATGTTCTCATGTTCCAGTGAATGAATGTTCCTCTTATCTCTCACACTTTTTAACTAAAATTTTTTACTTTTTTCACTTCCTCCTTCCTTTCTTCCGTAATCGTACATTTGTACTTTTACTTACCCTGTGGCCATAAGTCGAGAGACTCGAGATATTTTCGAGAGTATATATACTTTTTTTTGGAAGCTGGAAAAAATTAACGGGATGTTGGACGTCATACCATATCAGGGGTGTGCCGTTTCGCCTTTTGTCTTTGGCTTTTTAAAGCCAAAGGAGGTCCTAAAGAAGGACATCCTGAAGAAGGAACATACCTGACCTATGTGATTTATGAACTCTTGATTGGATAAAGTGTAATTGGAAGCCGGAATAAATTATTGAGATGTTGGACGTCATATGTAGTACATAATCAGGGGTGTGCCGTTTCGCCTTTCGTCCCAAAGGAGGTTCTAAAGAAGGACATCCTGAAGAAGGAACATACCAGACCTATGTGATTTATAAACTTTGACTGGACGCATTGTAGTTGAGCCACTCTTAGCCGGTCTAATTTTGATTCCTAGAAAAGAACATGCCCCTGTCTCTTTTGAAGTCTTTGGAATTTTTTTTTGGCAAATGCCCACAAAAGTAACTGGTAGCTGGCAGCAATGAGCAACAATTCAAAATAATTTTAGATATTTTTTGACTGAATTTCAACCTTCTATTTTTTAACTTTTCTTCCCCTTAGGTCCTTTCAGCTGTAATTATTCCTTCCTGCTCATATTGAATTCCCCCCTACTTTTTTAATTTTTTTTAGATTTTCTTTCTCTACTCTCGACAAATGCCCCCCTTTCCGTCCATTTTCATTTTTATATTCTTTTTCCTCGGGTCCATTTTTCCTTTTTCATCGTCCATTCCTTTTTACTCACTTCCACCCTCCCTCTCCGTCCACAATTTTATTTCATTGCTGCCAGCTACCCCCCCCCCCCTTCTTCCTATTTTTACTCACACACACTTGCAGCTTTACATTCCCTTTTTCATTCTTTTTTTTTACTTTTAGCCGTCCATTCCCTTTTTTCCATTCGGCCATTCATCAGAATGAGGCCAATTTTTATTTAAAAGTACAAGTTGTAAAGAGCGGCAATGCGTGATTTGTATTTTTATACATATGTTTAGAGTGTACATATGTTATATTATAAATGTTTCCGATCACATTTTAAATTTTATAAAGGAAAAAATTTTTATAGAAGATTAGCTTAAATTAATAATTTCATAACTCTGAAAAAATCCTGGCTCCAGGCCTGTATCAGTGAATTGAAGCTGGGCTAATAGGGTCCATTTGCCTTACACAAATCATGATCCATTTGCCTTTCATGTAGCGTTGATAATTCTAAACATAACCGAAGTAAAGCAGCTACAATTGCTAAAACAGAAGATAAAATGCCCCCTTCGAAGTAGGGGACGGTCCAATGTACAAAACGGCACACGGACACTCCAAAATTTTGCCCCCTGCACGAAGGCAGGGGGGACGGTCCAAAATTTATGCCCCCTGCACGAAGGCAGGGGACGGTCCAAAATTTGTGCCCCCTGCACGAAGGCAGGGGGACTTGGGTTGCCCCCTGCACGAAGGCAGGGGGACTTGAGTTGCCCCCTGCACGAAGGCAGGGGGACTTGAGTTGCCCCCTGCACGAAGGCAGGGGGACTTGGGTTGCCCCCTGCACGAAGGCAGGGGGACTTGGGTTGCCCCCTGCACGAAGGCAGGGGGACTTGGGTTGCCCCCTGCACGAAGGCAGGGAGACTTGAGTTGCCCCCTGCACGAAGGCAGGGGGACTTGAGTTGCCCCCTGCACGAAGGCAGGGGGACTTGGGTTGCCCCCTGCACGAAGGCAGGGGGACTTGGGTTGCCCCCTGCACGAAGGCAGGGGGACTTGAGTTGCCCCCTGCACGAAGGCAGGGGGACTTGGGTTGCCCCCTGCACGAAGGCAGGGGGACTTGAGTTGCCCCCTGCACGAAGGCAGGGGGACTTGAGTTGCCCCCTGCACGAAGGCAGGGGGACTTAAGTTGCCCCCTGCACGAAGGCAGGGGGACTTGGGTTGCCCCCTGCACGGAGGCAGGGGGACTTGAGTTGCCCCCTGCACGAAGGCAGGGGGACTTGAGTTGCCCCCTGCACGAAGGCAGGGGGACTTGATTGCCACCTGCACAAGCACGTGGACTTTATGGGGCGCCCAAAATTTTAGACTTTATTTTAAAATAATTAATATTGAAAAATAACAAATTTTAGACGGTTCATAGAGGAGGGTAGAGAACACTAATTTTTATGCATTTATTAATTATTTTCGCTTCTCTGTCTCTTTTACAGTCTTTGTCTTTCTTTCACTTCTCCTACAGTCTTTTATTTATGACTAGTAGTCATAAACTCGCATAAAATTATTTATTTTTAAATTAGTTTTTTCAAAATGGTCAATAAGGAAATATTTTTAAATCGTCGAAGGGATGATTTCAAGCTTTTTTTATTTTAATTTTTTTATACCTTTCTCGATTTCCGTTATTTGTTTTGTTGAGAAAGAGTTTGCAAAAGTTTAGCCACCGGGCAGGATTCGAACCTGCGACCACCTGCTAGTTGTTGCTAGGCTTTCGCTCACTATATGCAGGAGCTCTACCGTTGAGCTACCGGGGCATCGACTAATGCTTTCTCTTTTTCCTTTTTAGATCGTTTATCCCCCGCCTAAGCGTTTTAAATGCTGCTAGGTGAATCATCCTTACATCTCCATCCCTACATCAGACCGGTCCCTCGGTCAAGCGCCATGACCGTGGATCGGCTGGTTCACCCAGCAGCAAGTGGGGATCCCTGCTAGCGGCACCAGAAAGAGTTTGCAAAAGTTTAGCCACCGGGCAGGATTCGAACCTGCGACCACCTGCTAGTTGTTGCTAGGCTTTCGCTCACTATATGCAGGAGCTCTACCGTTGAGCTACCGGGGCATCGACTAATGCTTTCTCTTTTTCCTTTTTAGATCGTTTATCCCCCGCCTAAGCGTTTTAAATGCTGCTAGGTGAATCATCCTTACATCTCCATCCCTACATCAGACCGGTCCCTCGGTCAAGCGCCATGACCGTGGATCGGCTGGTTCACCCAGCAGCAAGTGGGGATCCCTGCTAGCGGCACCAGAAAGAGTTTGCAAAAGTTTAGCCACCGGGCAGGATTCGAACCTGCGACCACCTGCTAGTTGTTGCTAGGCTTTCGCTCACTATATGCAGGAGCTCTACCGTTGAGCTACCGGGGCATCGACTAATGCTTTCTCTTTTTCCTTTTTAGATCGTTTATCCCCCGCCTAAGCGTTTTAAATGCTGCTAGGTGAATCATCCTTACAGTTGTTTCTTTGTTTATTTTTTGTGTTGATTCTAGTTTTTTAACAAAACTGACCGATGTATTCTCTAAACATTTAATCATGTTTATTCTACAATATTGGGAACAACTGAGAGGATGTCGACCCAAACAAGAGGAGCTCGACTTAATCCAATAATGGAAGAACAGTGAGCCTTTATTGGCATCATTGCGGGGGTGACTTATATTGTTGAATTGACTGGACTTTCTGGAGCAATGGCTGTAGCTCTTGCCGCTTATGGAGTCCATTTTGAGTTTTATTTCTTTCGAGAGTATTAAGTAGGTTCGCAAAATACCCATCCAAAATATTCATTTAATATCTCCAATCACTTACCTTATATTCCCAGATTACCCCTTAATATCCTCAGATTATCTCCTCAGTTTTGTCTTCTTCTAGACAATTTTTTACAATATTTATTTTACAATTTATATACAAATTCCATTCTATTTTATTATAATTTAATTTTATTTTCCCCAATATCGTTAACCTCTCCCTTTCCAAAAATTTTCACTTTGCTTTCATTGTCAGATTTTTTATCCCCGACACACCAATTTACGTTTCCCCCTCCCCCCTTGCAAAAGTTTCTGCACACCCCCAGCAGTTTTAACAGCTAAAAATATACTAAAAATGTTTGCATTACTGCCCACCCACACAGCTGTTTGGCGAGAGACCATCGGTCATTTTGAAGACTTGACAGTCTCTCATTTCTATTCCGTCCAGCCAGCGGACGCTGCCAGCCACTGAAAACTGACCTTTTTCAAAAGAAAAAAGAAGGGAAAAATTGTGCAATTTCCTCTCCCTTTTATTAAAAGTTTCTTTTTCTTCCCGTTGAAATTTTTATATATTTTCTCTTTTATGCAATCATTTTCTTGAATTTTGTGCAATTCTCGTTCTTTAAATTTTTGGTGGAATTTTTTGTCAAAAATTTTCTTTTATTTTACTTTTGTATTTTTATTTTATTATTTTTTATTATTCTAATGGAAAATTTTGATTTTGAGTTAATCTTAAATTTTTAGTGGCAGCCGGATATATTATTGATAACCATTATAATCGGTTTCATGTTGAAAAATTCAGGGGTTTGTGTTTCGGGTAACCCTAACAAGGAGTAGTGTAGCTTGAATCTTTAGGCATTATTTTATTTTTAATTATTGTAATACGAGGGCGATTTTCACACCTACATAAATGTGATTTTTGAAACTGGTGCTGGTTTCGAGTTTCTGGTGATCCTACACCTACATGGTCTGACACCTACATACTCCCATCTAGTAGGGAGTATTTTGGCTACTAAAAGTCCATCTAGTAGTCATAATGAAATATTCAGAAAGTCCTTTAAAGAGCCAAGAAAATACCCATACTCTAAAATCCACATTTTTGTCATTATTCCGTGAGAACAGACACAAGTACACATTTATATATTCTTATTCTCCCCCTTATATTTAACTGACAGCCGAGCCTTATGTAATTTGAGAGAGTGACCGGTCAGTCGACTTAAAACTAGAAGAGAGTGGGAATTTTAAAAGAGAAAAAAGAAGGGCTTTTTTCAAGTGAAATGTGTGTACTTTTAGCCTTTGTGTGTATGTCTCAATTCGTCATCCGTCCTTTCCGGCAAAAATTCTTTTCGGACGTCCATTGCAGTGAGTGTCCCTCTCAGAGTCTGTGCTCAGGGGTGGAAGGGACACTCCATCTATTATGCAATCATTCTTCCTTCTCTTCCGTTTCTTCACTTCATTCACTCTTCATTCTCTTCCTCCCCTTCTTTCTCTTCATTTTATTCATTCTCTTCCTTCCCTTAATATTCTTCATTCTCGTCCTTCTTCCCTTCTTTTTCTTCATTTTCCTCCTTCTCTTCTTTACCTCCATTCATTTCTTTCTTCTCCTTCCTTTCATTTTCTCTATCTATTCCTCCTCTTCATTCTATTCATCACTTTCCTTCTCTTCATTTTATTCTTTCACTTCTCTTAATATTCTTCATTTTTGTACTCCTCGTACCCATTCTTGTACTCCTCCTCCTTTTCTTCCTTCTCATCCTCCTTTTCCTTCTTCTCTTCTTTACCTCCATCCACTTCCATCTCGTCTTTCCTTTCATTCTCTTCATTCTATTCCTCCTCTTCATTCTCTCCCTCTCTTCCTTCTCTTCATCCACTCTTTCATCTAAATTTCCTTCCTTTCTTCTCTTCAATCTTTTTTCATTCATTTTATTCAAGTTGGACACGTTTACGTCATTTAATCTGTCCACCATCCATTCTCCCGAAATTGACTCATTTTTAACTCTCGGACATCTAAATTTGCTTTTTAACTTTTTTTTCCTTTTCATTTTCACAAATTCACTTCTTTTTTCCTTTCATTTCCGACTGGCTCTTTCTCAAATATTTGCTGTGTGGTCGGTTACTCCAGCTGTTACTAAATATAGTTTTCTTGGTAAACGTTGAAAAAGAGAGATTTTCTACTTTAAATGTCCATCAGAAAAATTTTTTTCATTCTTTATCCTTCCACTCTTTGTATTTTCCCTTTCAAATTTAAAAAAGAAGAAGAGGAACAATAGAAAGGAAGACTTTAAAATTTTTGAAGAAAACGAGAAAAGTGGGGGAAAGGGGATACTTAAATTTAAAATATCTCGGAGTTTACCTAGACGGTCTTGGAAATTTGTAAATTTAAAGTCTAAAGAGACGTCTAGGGAAGATTTAAAATTAAGATCGAATAGAATAGAATTAGAAAGTCGAAAAATTAATTGGCTAATTTTTCCAAGTCGAGGCATTTAAGAACGTTTTAGGACTTTACTAATGATCGAAATTTTTGAAAAGCCACGGCCTGTTCCTAGGTTCCGGGTTTGATTTGTTGACCTGGGCCGGATCCTGGGCCTGTAATCCAGGAAAAACCCTGGCCCAGAAAAAATCCAGGAAGGTCAAAAAATGCCTTGGCCTGGATTCTGGGTACAGGAAACTCCAAGGCTTTGGTCCAGCTCGATCTCTAGTCTTTACCTTACCTCAAAATATAGGAGGAAAATTAAATTAAAAAATTTTTTAAATATTGAAAAGGACAACTATTACACCCCAGAATTAAAAAAATAAAAGTACAAATCTTTTCATTAAAAATAAAATTTAAAGGACAGCTGGCCAATGGCTATTAACATCCTTTTTTTAATTAAGAAAAATTTTTGTTCATTAAATTAAATGAAAAATGATTCTCTATCCATCACTTGTTTATCTTGTAATTTATATTTTTTTTTAATCAGCCGGAAGACCTGTGGCCTACCTGGCACCTTTCTACAGACTTAAACCTTCCCTCTATTTAATATTCCTATCAAAAAATAATTTTCAAAAAATTTTTTTAATCCAAAAATTTATAGAAGATTAAAGTATATTCATTAGAAAAATACTTTAAAAATCATCAGCAAATATTTGTTCGTTCAATTTTAGCAAATCAAAGGTGCTGCCCCAGGCGGCAGCAATTCTATCAACGTTAATAATGCAGCTTTCCAACAAAAACAAATAATTTTGAAAAAACAAAAAAATAATTGTTTAATTCAAAAAGAGGAGGAAGACCAAGTTTCGATTAAAAATACAGCAAATAATTTATTACAATTACAAAAGCAACAAAAACTAATGCAATCGCAAACTTCTGGTGTAGCTTCTGTTGGGAATAATAATAATTCTGGTTTGATTTTATATCGATAGTCTGATAAAGTGGTAGAAGGCATTATTGATATAAGACTACTAAAAGGATATAAGGCTGATAAAAACGTTACTGATAGAGTTACTGATATAAGCACTACTGATTAAGAGTGCTACGGATTGATAAGCGCTACTGTACTGATCAGAGGTGGGCGCATTGCATTTTGCTTTGATTTTTGGCCTTGCGTTGCGTTTTGCGTTTTTCACGCTTGTCTTTTGCGCCCACCCCTGGTACTGATAAATAATAAGGAGAGTTACTGACTGATTATTACTGTTAAATCTGACAAAAAAAAGTTAAAAAAATTTTTATAGGTGATAATCATCAACAATCTCCAATCGAGCCCAAAGCTGAACATCAACAACGTCCACAAACTTCAGAAACCAATTTCCCCAATAGACGGCCTACTCAAGCTGAACCTACAGGGAATGGCACACAGACTTGTTCAAATTCTGTAGCAGAAGGAGGAACGGGGCCGTGTGGAGGTTGTGTGGAGTTGAGACGGTGAGGAAATATTTTTTAAATTAAAAATTCTGATTTTCTAAAAATATTTAAATTCTGATTTTATATTCTGATTTTTCCAGAATATTCTGATTTATTTTCTGATTTTTTCAGTATATTCTGATTTTGTTTTCTGATTTTTAAAAATAAATTCTGATTTTATTTTCTGATTTTATTTTTTACAAATCAGAACTAAAAATTCTATTTTTACAACCAAAACACGTTTAAAAAATAATTATTCTTTAATCTTATTAAAACACAAAAATTAGCTACAGATTAAGCTTAAAATTCTCGAAATTAAATTGTCACGCATTTAATATTTTTGCTTTTTCTTATATTTTAAAGGTTAAAATAATTTAGCTTTTTTTTAATAAAAATATTATTTTTTTCTTTTATTTTTTCAAGGTGTATACAATTATTTTTTAATTTATTTTTTTCCTTTATTTTCCTCTAAAAATGGTAAAAATACACCCAAGTTTAGAACTTAACTTAATCAACACTTTTTAATGTCAAAAATACAAAAGAAGAAAAAAACTTAATTAAATAAACTTGTTTTTAGCAAGGTGCAGCTTGTTTAAGTTTGTAAAAACTTTTTAAGTTTTCTTAAGTTTGTGAAAAAAAATTCTTAAATAAAAATAAATATTTTTTGCAATTCAAACAAAAAATATAAATAAAACTTTAAATATCATAAACGGCAAAATTAAAAATAAATAAAACACATTAATTAATAAAAAAGATTTGTAGCAAAAAATTTTGCTTTTTAAGAAAACTTCTCACGCTTTTAAATAAATTATCATAATATTTTCCGCTATTGAACTTTATATTAGCAGAATAATAATTGCAAACTTACTCAAGTTTATTATAAATTGCAAACTTGAGAAAACAAACTTGAGAATTAATAAAGTTGTTTTTAATTTGATTTTACAATTACAAACTTGTTTGTAAAACTTGTTTTGCAACTTTGTTACGAACATATTTAAAATTGTTACAAACTTGTTTTTGCAGCTTGTTTGCAAACTTGTTTTACAAATTGTTCAAAACTTTTTTGCAACCATATTTTTACAAACTTGTTTTTAATTTGTTTTTACAATTACAACCATGCTTATAAAACTTTTAAAACTTGTTTTGCAACTTTATTACGAACATGTTTAGAAAAACTTGTCAGTTTTTACAGCCTGTTTGTAAACTTGTTTTACAAATTGTTTAAAACTTTTTTACAAACATGTTTTTGCAAAATATGTTTTACAAACTTGTTTTTATTTCGTTTTTACAATTACAAACGTTTGTAAAACTTGTTTTCAAAGCTTTGTTGCAAACATGTTTAAAAAACTTGTCATAAACTTGTTTTTACAAACATGTTTTTGCAAAACATGTTTTACAAACTTGTTTTTACAATATCCTAATATTTGCTTATTATTTTTGTAATTGTAAAAACTTGTATTTTGTATTGTGTTTTACAAAAGCTTAATTTAGAACAAAGGAGGATAAATATGTTTATATACATATTTATTTAATTATTAAATGAACCTTTTTAGCAAGGCTATTTTTATTTTTATTAAATTATTTTTTAACCTCTAATAATGTCAAAGCTCATAATTTTTAATATTTTTATTTTTACTCTATTTTTTTAATTTTTAGAGAAGTCGAAGAACTACGCCAAATGCTCTTCCAAATGCAAAACGAAAGCTCTGCTTTCTCCCCAACATCGGCTGCAAGTCGTTTTCGTCAGCAACATCCACAACATATACAAAAACCTCAAAGTCCTCCTTCACCTCCTCATCCTTCCATTCCTCAAGTCAAAAAAATTAAATTTAAAAATTAATTTAAAATAATTTTAGCCAGTACTTCAACAAACATTTCAATCAACAACAAATCAACAATTGAGACAAGCTTTGATTTTACAAAACCAGGCTGCAATTAATAATAGCAATTCTCAGGGCCAAGCTCAACAACAATTTCAACACTCAGGAAACGCAAACAATTGTAATTAATATATAAATTCTGAAATTAAAAATATTAAAATTCTGATTAATATTTTAATGAAACATTTTACAATTAATTTTTACAAATTCCGAAAATTTACAAATTCTGATTTGTAAGAGAGTTAAAAATTCTGATTTTTAAAAATTACAAATTCTGATAAGTAAAATATTGTAAATTCTGATTTGTAAAAAAATTACAAATTCTGATAAGTAAAAATTGCAAATTCTGATTTGTAAGAGAGTTAAAAATTCTGATTTGCAAAAAATACAAATTCTGAAATGAAAGAAATTGTAAATTCTGATTTTAAAAAATACAAATTCTGGTTTTAATTTTAATTATTAATAAATTCAGATAATTCGCATGTGCTCCAACTCTTTCTTTCTCAAGCTTCAGCAAACCAACAGCATCATTCTCAGCATTCTCAAAATTTATCTCACCCTCCAGTGCCGGTTTTTCTCAAATAATTTTTTAAAATTTTATTTTTAAAGATGAGTTCCGCTTCCTCCTCCTCAACATCCGCTTCCAATCCAGCAACAGCCCCAGGTGTTAATCGAATACTTGAACAAATTGGACAGCAACTTGATATTGCTACACTACAGGGGAATGGAAATAATCCAACTGCCCAACAAAGCACAGAAAAGCAGCAACACCAACTTTTAGTTTCTACAATTCAGATGCTTCAACAAGCTGCACAAATTCAGCAAATTAATGGGCAAGCATCGCAGCAGCAAGGAAGTGGGGCTAGTACCCGGAATAATAGTATTCAGAGTGGAGGTGGGGAAATAAATGATTAGAATGATAATAATTTTAATTTTTTAAGAATCAGTCTTTTATGATCCTTCAAATATGGATGTTAGTGAAACATCCTCATCTTCCTCATCTACAAATGCACAGGTGTCGATTTAAATTATTTGTTTATCTAAAAATAAATATCACAATTGTATTATAAAACTTGAAATATTAATTTATAATTGTAAAACTTTAAGTTGTAAAACTTTAAGTTGTAAAACTTGTATTTGTAAAACTTGAATTTGTAAAACTTGAATTTAGAAAACATGAATTTGTAAAACTTGAATTTATAAAACTTGAATTTATAAAACTTGAATTTATAAAACTTGAATTTGTAAAACTTGAATTTATAAAACCTGAATTTGTAAAACTTTTAAGTTTAATTTACAATTTGTAAAATTCCAACTTGTTTTTTACAATTTGTAATAAATTAAGGTTATGCTGCAAACTTCTCCACAATTATTGTTAGACTCAAAACCTGCTGCTTTACTTCAACAATTGCAACATCAACAACAACAAATAGTTAATGTAAATCAAATTCAACAACAACAACAACACCAACAAAATCAGCAACAACAGAACTTGCTAAACCCTAATAATCGAAATAATCAGTTGGATTTGATTAGCGCCGCAATTTCACGTACAAATGCTGCGGTTACCTCCCATTTGCTCTCACCGGCACATGGAGGAGAAACTAATGTTATTCAACAACAGCAACAACAATGTACTGTAATTTTAAATAAAATTTTCAATTGTAAGAGTGTTTTACAATTTTTGAAAATAATTACAATTGTATTTACAAAACTTTAAACTTTTTTTTACAATTGTAAAATTAAAACTTTTTTCTACCCTATATAATTGTAAAACAAAACTTTTTTTTACAATTGTAAAATTAAAACTTTTTTCTACCCTATATAATTGTAAAACAAAACTTTTTTTTACAATTGTAAAATTAAAACTTTTTTCTACCCTATATAATTGTAAAACAAAGCTTTTTTTTACAATTGTAAAATCTTAAAATTTGTGTTATTTACAAATTGTAAAACCTAAAACTTTCTTTACAAATTGTAAAAATTAAAACTTTTTTTCTACAAATTGTAAAACCTTTAACATCCTTTTCTTTACAATTTGTAAAACTTGAAAAATTTTTTTACAAATTGTAAAACTTAAAACTTTAAGGCAATACTACACTGTCTAATACTCCCATGGCCGCAAAATTAGCTACACTTCAAACTTTATTAGTCTCATTACAACAACAGCAACAACAACAACAACAATTAGCTTTACATCAACGTATACAACAACAGCAGCATCAAACAGCAGTTATTTCTAATGCCAAAAATCAGCAACATCACTTTGCTGCTCCAAATAAATTTGTTTTGCAGCAACAGTCCCCAACACGTGATAATATTTCTTTATCAGTTTCTGCTGTAACAGCACATCAACAGCAACAGCAGCATTTTACTCCTAGTAAAATTTTTTGGATTTATAATATTTCAATTTTTTCGAAATTTTGGAAGTGTAAGAGTTTAAGTAATAAAAGTTTTGATTGAAATGTAAGGAAGACGAACTCAGTCGGTAGAGCACCTGTACGTGATGAGCGTATGCGTCTAGCAATGCTGCAAGGAGATCGCAGGATCAATGCCTGCTGGTGGCTAAACGTTTACCTATCTTAGGGGCTCTTACTGAACTTATAAAAATTTCCTTTCCGTTTTGTATAATTAAAAAAATTATTTTTACAATTCAAAATTAATTTTCTTATTTTATGAGTAGGAAATAATCAACACCTCCTCCATCAACATCATCATTCTGCTCCAGCAGTCCCCGTTCCCTCCACCTTTCCTCGAAATTTACCTCAACACCAACACCCCCACCAAACCCCACAACAGCGTCATCACGATACCAACCACCATCAATTACTCCAACACCACCATTCTGCCCAACATGAACGTGTTGTTGTTGTTGAGCGGCGTAGAGCAGCTAGCGATGATTATATCCAATCTATCTGCTCCCAAAAATATACAGAAGAGTATATTCAACAAATACAAATACCCGTACCTGAAGCACACGCTTGCGATCCAAGTTTTACAATTTGTAAAGTTTTTACAATCCCCAATTTTTTTAAAAGATTTCCGCCCTCTTACTGAACAACAAGTTATCCAACAAGTCTTACAAAATAAAAAATATGAAAATCAAAGTGTTGCTGAAACAATGGCTCAGTTATGCAAAAAGTTGGCAGAAAAGCGTGTTTTTGGTTCCCGTTTAATGTCTAAGACAACTGTAGCAGCTCCAAATCATTCGAGTTATAGTAACTTGCCGTTGCCGGGCATCATTTATATTTATTGTAAATTTTATAGAATTCGGATTTTTAATAATATTTCTCTTAGATGTTTGCCAAAAAGTGCTTTTTAAACGTGTTGAGAAAGAGGAAGAGTTTAAAGAGTGTTTTCGTGATGCAATGCGTAAATTGGCTGCTAGGTGATAAAAATTAATTAAATTAAACAATGAATTATAGTACATAGCTGGTCCCCTACCGGTTGAGGATAACTTTTTTTGAGAAACGGAGAGGAATGTACTAGTGATCGGAAACTGGATCTGTTCCTGGACTCTGGGTTTGATTTCTCAACCTGAACTGGGTCCTGAGCCTGTAGTCAAGGAAAACCCTAGGCCCAGTAAAAACCCAGGAAGGTCAAAAATGCTTAGGCCTGGACTCTGGGTACAGGAAAAACCCAGGCCTTGGCATAGAGAAGCCTAGAGACCCAGCCCGATCTCTAGAATAGACTGTTTGTGGAATCAGGGTTCAGAATCAGAACCGAACCAACAAAAATACATACATAAATCCATTATTTATAATACTTCTAAGATGCCGTCGTGTTCGACATGCTCGAAAAAACCACAACTCCAGGCATGGCATGGCTGTTTCTAGTGGAGGCTTAGATAACCCTTCGTTAATGTTAGGCAGTCAACCAACATCGGCATTTACTCAATTTAACAGCGGAATGTCAAGAAATAATTCACATGGAACAGAGGATTCTATTTGTAATGCAGAAACAATAAACGCTTTAGTCGAATTAGCTAATAGACAACAACAATTCCATCAACAACAGAAATTTTCGTTAAATTCAGCTTTGGGAAATTTTGAGGTAATAAATATTTTCAAATTTAGTAGTTAAGTAATAGAGCAGCATTCACAAATGTAAAATAAATGTTTGTATTTTCCAAGTTTAATTTTCAAGTTTGTAAAAGGGAATTGTAAAATTTCTAAAATTAAATATTCTGGTTTGTGAACTTAAAAATAAGTTTTACAATTTAATAATTCTGATTTTTAATTATTTGAGGTAATAATTATTCTGATTTGTAAAATAGACTGATTTTTAATTATATGATGTGTGTAAGTAATTATTCTGAATTGTAAAATCAGAATTTGTAAAAATCAGAATTTGTAAAAATCAGAATTTGTAAAAATCAGAATTTGTAAAAATCAGAATTTGTAAAAATCAGAATTTGTAAAAATCAGAATTTGTAAAAATCAGAATTTGTAAAAATCAGAATTTGTAAAAATCAGAATTTGTAAAAATCAGAATATTCTTCTAGATTGTAAAAAAAGTTTCTTTGGTTTTACAATTAATAATTCTGACTTTACAATTAATCAGAATTGTATTTCTGACTTTTATTTGCAATTATAAAATTATTTTCTTTTGTTAATTCTGATTTTTCATGGAATATTTAAAATAATTAAATCTGATTTTTTAAAGAATACTCTCGCTGCAACAGAATTGGCCTCTCGAATTTCCGATGTTGCTACTGGAAATGGTTGTAATCATTCACCTTTAGGAGCAACATTAGAGAATACTGTTTGCATTACTTCACAGCCATCAAATGTAGAAAAGATGGAGGTGATTTCCCGAAAATAAATTTTTTCTGATATTTAATTTAAGATATCTGAGGATAACGGTCCTTTAAAGGAGGAAATTAATAGTGTTGAGAGAGAATTAATGGATGAAGAATTATTGGACGAAGATTTGGGCTGTTGCCCACTTTCTTCTCCTACAATATCCTCTCAATCGACTGGGGAGGCTTCAATTACACACCAACAAAGTCCTGGGGATGCGGACAGGGATAGTATTGATACAAATGATGTAAATTAAATTTTTAAAAAAATATTCTTTAATTTAAGAAAAATTAATTTTTAAAAAACAATTTAAAACATTCTGATTTTTTAATACTGAAATTAACGTGTTATAGATTTCTGCGTTTTTACAATTTACTTTTTGGTCTGTCTGAATTTTAATATTTTCATTAAATAATATTTTTTATTAAAGGTGGGAACATGTTTGTAATTGAAGAATATGGTAATTTTATAATTAAAAAAATTTTAATTATTAAATAAATTTATAGACAGAAAGCGTGGTCGACTAATCCAAAGACGCTATATTTCCACAGCGGTATGTACATACATACATATTTCTTAATTAAAAATTAAAACAAAATTTGTGTTTTAAATATATATATGCACGCTTTTGCTGGTTGTGTTTTGTTTGTGTTTTTGTGTTTTTCCGGAATATAATATTAACACTTCCGGAATATTTACTGTCTCATGTTTGTGTTTTGTTTCTCTGTTTTGTGTTTTTCCGGAATATAATATAAACACTTCCGGAATATTTACTGTTGTGTTTTGTTGTGTTTTTTCTGCATTTTCCATTTGTTTTGTGTTTCTCTGTTTTGTTGTTTTAATCTTCTTTTGTTTACTCTACAGGCAACAACAATTGCCTGGTGTATGCATCGTGTTTTTTCTATTCACATAGCTTTGGGTGATTGCCCTCCTACACCAAACAACAAAAAAACTTTTGATCAAAATGCCTTAACAGTTTACAAGTCTCCTCGGCAGGAAAATGAACACAGAGCTGTTTTGCCTTTAAGAGTGCCTTCTGAGGAAGAAGAAAAAAATTTGACGAGTAAAAAAATTTTTCTTAACTAACCTCTCCCTATTAATCCCTTATTTAAGCCAATAACAAAAGTCAAGCCTTAAACAATAAATTCCCTGTAACTAAAGACAACTTTCTTCAAATTCAAAATCAACGATCTTCACAACGTTCAAATTCATTTTCTTATGGCGGTGAAGCAGAAAATGGAGGATTGCGAATAAAAAAATTTGAGGGGCAAATATTGCTTCCTATGGAGATTTAATTTTTATATTTTTATTTTAGTGGTTTTTAAGCACTTTATTAGTTTTTATTTTTGTAAATTTTAATTTAAAAAAATATTGTGTATGTTTGTGATTTTTATTTTTTTAAAATAAATATATATCGTATCTGCACTTTTTTAAATTAAAATTAATTTAAAATTCCAGCTTTTCGTAAATTATTAAAAAGGATCCGGGGACTTTACTCTTGCTTTAGTAACCGACATTTTTGTTCGAGATCTCATCTGAGTATCTCCCAGAAATGAACTAAAATTAACCAAGGGATTTAGAATTGTTCCAATTGGGAGTCAACATTTTTTATAAATTAAAAAATAATTTTCTAGGCTGATCAAATATGCTATTCAGTGCTTTGTATATTCTCCTTCACAGCTGCACAAAAAGGGGGAGATAAAAATAATAACAAAAATACTAACCAAAAGCATTGCAAACCAACAACTACTAGTACAAATACAAATAGTTTACTGCCTTCTAATAGAAGGGATTATTGCAAAACCGGTGGAATTTTAAGTTAAAGACAAAAAAATTAAAAATTAAATATTTTAAAATTAAAATTTATTTTTAATTTGTTTAAAAAATAAATATAAAAAATGGTCATTTTCTTCTATTAATTAAAGAAAATAAATTTTAAATTAAATTAGTCAGTCGTTTCAAATAAATTATTTAAATTACGGCACAATGCATTATAAGCCTGAAAAGAGATAACTTTCAGAATAAAAAAATAAAAAAAAGCACCTTATGATTAAATCTGCTCGGGTCACGAATTGACATTTGTGTATACAAACAATCTCGAAGTTGGTCATAATATGCTCGTTCTGATTTTGAGATTGAAGAAGATTTCTTTTCTTTTGAACGTAAAATTCTGCCATCTTAAAATAAAAATTCTGATTTTTAAAAAAAATTCTGATTTTTATTTGAAATCTGATTACCACAAGAGTCAAGAAGAAAACAAAATCCTAAAGCTGAAACTAGTGCATGTTCCTCAGGTTGAAGCACATCTGCACTCAATCCTTTGCGAAACTTGTCAACCTTTATAAATATTTTTACAAATTTGTAAAAATTATAAAAATTACCTTCGTCATTATTTTTGCAAGTAGATTATCTTCAGTTTCCTTTAGTTCAGTTTTTTCATTATCTTCACTGCTACAAAATTGTTTCAATAAAGGTAAATCGTCAATAAAAACGTGTCGAATAACCTTTAAAAATTGAATTTAATAAATTATAAATTGTAATCTCAAAAATTCTGATTTTGTTAAACTAAGGTTTCAAGTCTACAATTCTGACAAAAAATAAACTTGGACTATTACAAATTGTAAAAATATTTTAAGTTTATTTTACAAATTGTAAAAATATTTTAAGTTTATTTTACAAATTGTAAAAATATTTTACACTTATTTTACAAATTGTAAAAATATTTTACACTTATTTTACAAATTGTAAAAATATTTTAAGTTTATTTTACAAATTGTAAAAATATTTTAAGTTTATTTTACAAATTGTAAAAATATTTTAAGTTTATTTTACAAATTGTAAAATTCTGATAATTTACACAATTGTAAAATTCTTATTTGTAAAAATAAAACTTTAATTTCAAGTTTACAATTCTGACAAAAATAAACTTTAAATTTTACAAACCTCTGAATTGTAAAATTCTGATATTATTAATTAATTTACAAATTTACCAAAAATGCATCCAAGTTTGTTTCAATTAAAAACCTAGTTTTCTCTTCTGATTTTTCAAATTCTTTATTTTTCAATGCTGTTTCTTCCTTTTCATTATCATTCGTAATAATTTCAATGCTTTGTGTAAAAAATAAAAATAAATAATTTTTAAAGTCTTCCAAATTGTTTATTGTATTGTTTCGACGATGTAAGCAATTATTTTTAAATGAAAGACTAAAAAATGAATTTTTCTTATTTTTAAAAATAATTTTTCTACCAAATTTTATTGACTATTTCAAGTGATACACGCTCCTTTGTAAGACCCTTGCCCACCTAAAATATTAAAAAAAAATTTTTAAATATATTTTTTAAATATTTCTAAATTACCTTATCTTGACTAATCAATGAATTATCAAATTTGTACATTTTTTTGACTCGTTTAAGAAGCGCAACACGATCCATGCCTATGCGAATGCATGCATTAAAACGACAGAAAGGGCACTAAAATAATTAGAAATTTTTTTAGTAAATTGGGAAGAAAGTTTCAGACGTTGTTTCGTGTTTCCTTAGTCATTTTACACTTCTCCAATCCAGTGCTACATTTAAAATTAGCCTTTAAATCAATTCCTAAAGTCACTGTACGACGAAAGAATCCCTTTAAAAATTATATATTTTTTTTATTTTTTTTAATTAAAAATTTTTCAAAAAATTCACTTTGCACCCCTCACAAGAAATAACACCATAATGTCTACCTAAAAATTAAAAAAAATTATTTCAAAAATAATTAAATTTCTATAATTCACCAGCAACATCTCCACAAATCAGACAGACAAATCTTTCCGTATCATCCCCATTTAATTCATCTTTGTCCTTATTACTCTTAATGTGATCAGGCAAAACGAAGGGGCTATTATTTTCAACAGGTTTCTGAATTATATTTAAATTAATATTTACAATTGTAAATAAAGTTTATTAAAACTTGGTAGGCAAAGAAATGAACTTAAGTTTGTAATTAAGGTTTTAACAAACTTAAGTTTTTTAAGCACGAACTTAAGTTTTAGTTAAATAAACCTTTAAACTTAAGTTTAGTAAAGAGTTGAACTTAAGTTTGTAATTAAAGTTTTATTAAACTTAAGTTTATAAGTTTAATTAAAGTTTGTTTAATTACAAACTTAAGTTTTAATTAAATAAACTTTAAACTTAAGTTTAGTAGAATAAATTTTGATATTAATAATCTAAATTATTAAAATTACATTTTTTGGAACTTTTAATTCTTCCAGAAATTTTGTAAAAGAGTTTTCATCAATTTCACGTTTTCTTCCCCCAACCATTTTAATTTTTCCTTCATTACCCTTTTGTTCCTTATTTAAATTTTCTTTTATTTCAATTTCTTCGTTAACTTCTTTATTTTCTCCTTCCTTCTCTTCCTTTCCTTTATCTTCCTTCCCTCTATCCTCTTCCACTTCTTCCTCATTTTCTTCTTCTTCCTCCAGTTCCTCTTTTACTTTCAAATTATTTTGATTAAAAAACACAGCAGCATTATTTTGAAAATAATAGGGAGGTGGATAAAAATATCCATTAGAAGGATTAAACAAAGGCATTGCTGTTGGAGTTGGAGTTGCAGTTGGAGGAGGATAGAAACCACCCATAATACTTCCATTGCTGTTACCAGAATAAAGATGTTGAAAAAGAGAAAATTGGGGAGGAAAAGTTGATGGAGATGGGTGAAACTTTAAAAAATAAACTTTTTACAATTTGTAATAAGTTTTTAAAACTTGATTAACTCTTTATTTACAATTTGTAAATTTTTTAACAATTTACAATTGACAAAAACCTATTTACAATTTGTAAAAATTACAACTTTTCTCCTTATTTCTTCTCCAATTCACTTCAAATTGTAAAGTGTTTAAAACTTAAAACTTATTACAATTGGTAAAGTTGTAAAACCTACAACTTTTTTCATTATTTTTACCAGAGAAATTTTCCGATTTTTATAACTTACCGGTAAAGATGGCGGATGCTGCAATTTTTGCTTTTTTGTTGTATTTTCTTCATCTTCGTTATCTTCTTTATTTCCCGAAGAATTCATTCCTCCATTTTGCCATAAATTAGGATTTCCCGTAGGCGGCCAAAAATAACCAGGAGGACATTGAGAATAATTATTTCCCCCAAAATACGGCAAAGAATTTTGTGGATATCCCCCATAAAAACAATAAATAGGTTGGGGAGCAGGTAATAATTGAGGTGTTGGTTGTTGTTGTATAAAGGAAGAATTAAAAGTAGAATTTTTTGGGTTGTCTAAACTCTTCCTTTTTTCGATTTTTGGTGACAATTCCTTTGATTTTTCAATTTTTTCTGAATTATTTTCTTTACTTTTTCGAGTTGTTTTTGTGCAAGTCTTATTTGTATTTTTATTTAATTGTTGTTCAACTTCGTCAATTTCTTCCTCCATTTTATTTTTAAATTATGTTTAAATTAATGCTTAATTTAATAGCTAAAATTAACTCAAAATAAATAAACTTGATTTTTTACAATTTGTAAAAATTCTGATTTAATTTTTACAAATTGTAAAAATTAAATTAAATCAGAACTTTAATGCTTACAATTTGTAGAAATTAAATCAGAATTTTTACAATTTGTAAAAAGTTTATTTTAATTTACAGCAAATTGTAAATATATTAAAACTTGATTACTAAATTTTTATTTTACAACTTTTACAATTTGTAAAAACTTAAAAGAAGCATTACAAATCTTAAAATAAAAAGGCTCATTTTTTAAATTTATTAAGGTAAAAGTTTGGTTAAATGAATCAATGAAAAACTGAAAAAATGAATGCCATCCAAGTCAAAGTTGGGGAGGTATGGAACGTTGTTGGGATGGCAAGTTGGGGAGGTATATGTGAACGGCGTTTTGATAATGAAACGTTTATTTGATGGGAAGAGGTAAATATTCCTTCCATCCACAATGTTGGTCATCTTCCTCAGAGCAAGTAGAATAACCAGAACTTTGCTAGTTTAAATATTTAAACGTGGAATAAGGTTAATGAAAATGAACGCGGTGAACGCTGCAAACTATAACAAATTTGAATAGTAAAAGGACATGGCAGGAGTTCAAAAATTATTTGTTAGGAAAAAAGGATTAACAAAAAGGAGATTTTTACTCAACTTCATTTACTAGTATTTATTTATTTTTACATGATTTTAAAGAATAAATAAAAAATTTTTAAATAAATTTTACAAAAATAAAAAAGTTAAAATAAATAAAATGCCACAAGTTAGAATTTTTACAGTATTTCTCTCATTTCCATTACTTTCCCTAGCCAGTACCATCCTTTCTTGATGCCGTTTTGCGTCGTAACGATATGGCTATATTTAAATAGTAAGTTTTTAATTTAAATTAAAACTTTATTACAATTTGTAAAAATTTCTTTTAGCTTGACTACAAATTGTAATTTTATTAAAACTTGATTAAAGCTCTATTTTACAATTTGTAAAACTTTTTTACAACTTTTTACAAACTTATTACAATTTGTAAATTTTTTACAAATTAATTCCAACCTTTTTTTACAATTTGTAAAAGGTTTATTAAAACGTTATTAACCCCCCATAAATTTAATTAAAAATAATTATTACCTCAACAACAATATATTTGAGATCAGCAGGGAATTCATCAACAACTTGTATTCTTCCACCCATTTGATAATTTGAATAACTCTGAAAAGATTGGATATTTTTAAAAATATAAGCTTTAACATACCGCATAATATAAAATATTGGGTGTATCTTTGCTAGGCGTGAATGTTAAAATGCCAGGTTCATCTGATTCGTCACATTCTAGCCTTTAAAAAATGAAGAAGATAATGGAAAATATTCAAAGAAAATTTAAAGAATACAGGTAAATGCTTACCTCAAAGTTTCTCTAAAATCAACAAAAGAGGAATATTTATCTGCTGATAATTCTCCAAAGGGTTCCTCTTCTATCCACCGGCAAAGGCGACCAGACTCTTCTTGCGTATATTTTACTGCATGCTTAAAGAAAAAATAAATTCAGAATTTAATCAGAATTTAGTTCAAAAAATAATAGTAAAACTTGACGCCTGTCATAATTACAATTGTAATTTTACAATTAATAGACACGTCAAGTTTAATTATTTTAGTAATTGTAATTAACAATTGTAATTTAGAATTGTAATCAGAATAATTGTAAAATTAATTAAAATTCATAAAACTACAAAATTAATTTACTTTTTTTTCTGAATTGCTCAATTTTGAATAACCTCCATAAATACTATCAGTCAAATAAAGAGGATTGTAAAGCTGAGGTACTGATGAATTTTGACCTCCTTCAACTCTAAAAATAAATTTAAATTTTTACTTAAAATTAAATTAATTTAATTTACATAAATGTATATGTAATTCCTCTTTTTAGGTAAAGATCAGCCAAATATCCATTAACATACCAAACATAAGGGGGAGGTTTAGGCACGTGTCTCATCGACTAGAAATTATTTAAAAAATTTTATTTTAAAATTAAAAATAATTATCTACTTTATGGCCCTTCATTCCTCCAGGAGGGCCTAATTGAAAGGTAAAGTTGAGTTGAGAATCAGTCCCAAGGAGGTTACTAACATGCCAAGTAAGTTGCTTGTTGTCTTTAAAAATGTCGTCAGCCTGGAAAAAATTATGGGGAAATATTAAAAGTGAAGCAGAAAGATTAGAAAATGAAGCAGAATTGAGAAAGTAAAATTTAATGAATGAAACAGATTTCAGAAAAGTGAAGCAAAAATTTTAAAAAGTAAAGCAGATTACAAAAATCAAGCAAAAATATCAGAAAATGAAGGAGAAATCAAAATGTGAAGCAGAAAGATTAGACAATGAAGCAAAATTTTAGAAAATGAAGCAAGATTTTAAAAAGTGAAGCAGATTCCGAAAATCAAGCAAAAATATCCGGAAGTGAAGGAGAATTCGGAAACTGAAGCAGAATTCAGAGGATGAAGCAGAATTTTAAAATAAAGCAGGAAGCAAAAATAATAAAAAGTGAAGCAGAAATCAGAATGTGAAGCAAAAAATTCGAAACAAAAATTTTAGATCTTCAACTCACCCTTATAGGTATTTGAACATGTGGGGGTATCATTGGAGATATATTTCTAATAAATACATGTCCATAATCTACTTCAAAATGTAAACAATAAACCTTCAAAATTAAAAAAATAATTTAAAAATAAAATAAATCCCCCACAGAAATCCAGTCAATATGTTGAACATCATACCCAATAGGCAATTCAACATAAATATCTTTCCCTCCAGTATATCTCTCATTTATTGGGGTTATTCTGAAAATGTTTTTAATTTTTAAATTATTTTTTCCGGATTTTATACGAGTCAAAAGTATCTCTTCCTCGAATCGCAGCTTTAACCCCAGATTCTTTTGTTATGTTCAGACCGCGGCCAACATAGAAATATCCGTCTTAATTAAAAAAATTTTTATTGTGCTCATAGAATTAAGAAAATACAAGCCAGTTAATCCACTTTAGATTTATAGAGTCAAGACTCAAATAAACCTAATTAACATATGCCTCAAAGTCAAGTGATGGACAAGAGAAGAGTAACTTACTCTGTGCTCTCTAACCTTATCTTTTTTAATAGGTATCATTTAGGTTTTGTAAAAATTAAAAAGGTTTTAGAAAAATTTTTAGATTTTTTTTCTGAAATATTCTAATGACTTTAACAAAGATTAATAAAATTCCAAAAAAATTTCAGAATTTTTCAGAATTATCTTCAGAATTTTTCCAAAAAAATACACCAAATCACCTGGGGCTTTGTCTCCTTGAAATATAAATCCAAATATTTTAATTGTTTTAGTATCCAATATTTGTATAGGTCCAGATTGAACATCATAACGAGTTCCTTTCAATTCGTCTTGTATTAATTGAGTTTTTGGTACAATTAAATTTTCTGGTATTTTCTGAAAATTAATTCAAGTTTTAAGAGAAATGATGAAAAGTATGATTTACTTAAAAATTCATATCTTTTCGCTTATTTAAGCTAAAAATCTAATTTTTGGCATTTTTATAGCTTAAAATGTGCTCTATCCAAAAATATAAATTTTATAATTTTAACCTAATTTAATCTAAAGTTATGGGCATCTGAATGAAGTACATTTTTAAGTGTACAAAAATATCAGAATTTTTCAGAATTTTTAAAATTAAAAAAATTTTTTTGTCCTAAAAAACAACCTACCACACTTCCAATAGCCACATCTCCATTTAAAGAGAAAAGACTTAAACTTTTAAATTGTCCAATTCTTAATTGTTCTATACGCTCAATTAATTCTTCCTGTTGTTCATCTTCAAGTTCGTATTCAGGCAGAATTAGTATTACTGGAGAATTTGGATTTAAAGTTCCCAGGGGTGAAAGACTTTGAAAATTATTCAAAAAAATAAAAAATATTTTTATTTAATTAAATACCCATATTCAAAAGTTGAAAGCCTTATACCATCACGTGTGGGTACTTGGCTGCGATCAAGCCAAAAGAAAGTGTCTTAAAAATTTTTTTTAATATTTTAAAATTAATTTTAAATATTTTAGGCTATTTTTAATAAATTTTTTAGATTTTTAGGATTTTAAAAATCTGGAAAAATTTTTCTATCCGATTTTCCCTTTTTTTAAATTTCTTTCTCCTCAATTCAACCATTTAAACCTAAATTATACACTTCTAGTCCTCTATTAAATTAAAAAAAATTGAAAAGAAAAAAATAGATAAAAAGAAAATGGATGGGATTTGCGCATCTTTTCCCTTTTTTGACGGCATTTTACAAAGAAAAAAAAATAAAATTCAATAGCCATTGACAAATGTCTATTCAATTAAAAAATAGAAAATGGCATGGAGTATTTAAAGATTAAAATCCGTTTAAACAATTAATTTTAAGTATTTTTTGGTCTTTTAAGGATTTATTTGATATAAATTATAAGAGGGCGACTCGATTAATTTTTTTTTCGAAATTTAATTGAGAATTAACTACCGACGCTGACTACCGGTATCTATTTATTGTTTAATTTGTTTTACTGAAGAAATATAGTAGAAAAGGTTTTCCGGAAAAATGTATTTTTAAATAATGTGTTTTCAGGAAAACACTTTCCGGAAAAAGCGTATTTCTAATTAATGTATGTATTTTCCGGAAAACAATTTCCGGAAAGATCGTATTTTTAAATAATGTATTTTTAAAGCAATATTTTCCGGAAAATACATATGTATTTTACAAATTGTATTTTAGAGTAATATGTATTTTCCGGAAAATATTTCCGGAACTAATAATTTTGTTTACTAATTATTTCTTTCTTTTTGTGTTTTCTTTTGTATTTTTAATTTAATAAACAATAATAGTAAAAGAAAAGTTGTATTTTCTTTTTTGTATTTTTCTGTTCATTTAATTTTCAGAACAAACAATTAAACCTAATATTTTCTACAAAATTTCCCTCCTTTTGTAATTAAAAAATAACAAAAGAAAATAAATATAGGGCACGCGCAGAAAAAAAAATAATAAAAAAATTTGGGAAGGATATAATAAAATTGACAAAGACGGTAAATTAAATTTAAAAAATAATTTTAATTAATAAAAATAAAATTATAAGGAGAATAAACATTGAAAATTAACAGAAAATCATTAAAAAAATTTTTCAAAAAATTTTAAAAAAATTTCGGAAAAATTTCTAAAAAATTAAAAATATTTTTAAAAAGTTTCTAAAATGCCTAAAAATTTTTCAAAAATATTTTTCCAAAAAATTCCCAAAAATTTTCAAAAATTTTTTAAGTTACCAGGAACATTTCCATCAAAAGTAAAATTAACTAATTGAATGGCAGATTCATTAATAGCAAAAACATGTCCCATAAAATTATTATTTTTATGGCTGTCAGAATTAATTAATGGGCCAATATAAACACCAAAATCTGGTGAATATGTATTTATTGTAAATTGAAGTTTGTTGTTAATTGTTTGTTGGGATTGTTGTTGTGGGGGTTGGGCATAGACTTGAATTCAATTAAAAGAAATTTTTTTACTCAACAAGAATAAATAATCTTAAAAAATTACGTGAACCAAAAAAGGAGAAAAATTAGGTAATTTTTTTTAAAAATTGGGTCATCTTTGTATTTTTGTACTTATTAATCTTCTATCCTTTTCCTACTTAATTTAATGTATTTCTGATTTTTTGTGTTTTCTCAGTTGTAAATCTTCTGATTATTCTGTGTTTTTGTATTTTTTTTAATTCTGTTTATTTTCTTGTATTTTCTTGTATTTTTGTTTTCCGGAAAATATAACAGAATTAATTATTTTACGGAAAGTACTATTATGTAAAATATTTTATTTACCTTGATTTCTAATAATTGTTGTAAATAAAATAAAACAAAAAAGTTGAGTAAAAAATAGTAATGATGAATTTTGCATATTTTTTTTTGAAATTAATAATTTTAGTTTTTGATAAAAAAATTTTTTTCTAGGAAAGTTGAAAATTAAATTAAAGGTTTCAGTAAAGTCCAGGTTCCTCCCAGTCCCTAATAAGAACCTAAAATATAAAAATTTTGTAAATAAAAATTTTTAAAAATTCAAAAATTTCAAACATCAAAGTCCTCTTCTTCCTAAAACAATTATAAAAATATTTTTTAAAAAAATTAGCAGTTTAATGCAACGCTTTTTCTCTTCAAATTTTACGCCCTAAATAAAACGTTGAAACGCGCAATAAGAAATTAAAAATAAATTTGTAAAAATAAAATGGAGAGAGAATGAGCAGGAAATTGAAGAAATGAAGAAGAAGAAAAGTTGGGTAAAGAAGACTTTTGTATTTGTTTGGAATGTTGTTGGTGGTGATCGCGGTTGGGGTGAATGAATGAACGTCGATCGACGGCAATAAATACAAAACAGAAAAAAACTGTGAAAATAACCCCCACAAGTTTTTTTTGGTTTCTTTTAAAGTTTCGTTTTTATTTGTCTAGTTTTGGATTTTTAAAAATTGAAAAAAAGGGAAAGGTAGGCTTTTTAATATGGATAGGTATTCTAATAATAAATAACTGCAAATTGAAGCTTCTTAAAAATGTTTAATAACAGCAAGGTTCTGTTGAGGTGGCATAACTAGAGTAAGGCCATCGAGGTGTCCAAATAGTCTAGAAATTAAAGCAAAAAATTTGAAAACGATCAGTCGGTGATGGTCGAACGGGTTAACAACCTTGCATTGGAGAACACTGAGGATCAAGTCCCAATTCAATCTTTGGATATTTCCCGCAATTATTTTCTAAGGCGGGTTCGGGCGTTTTACTTTATAAAAGCCAAAAATTCCACCTCTCATTTAAACACGCTTACTTAATAATGAATAAATTACTGAAAAGGATTAGCCTTAATTAGCAATAAAAATAGATTAATGGCTTTTAATTAATTTATTTATTTAAATTAAAAAAGAAATAAACAAAATTCAAGGTTATATAGCAAGGTTGCGGTTGTCGAATTAAAAAAAAGTTTTTGGTCTTTAAGAAAATAAATAAAAATAAATTTAAAGAATGAACATATACAAAGTTTATTAAAAATTGCAAAAAAATTATTTAAAAAAATTTATTTATTTTGAAGGACGAATAAAAAAAGAAGAATATTATTAAAAGATGAATAAGACGAATAAAACTAATTTATCACACACAAAACACACAAAATTTAATTTTACGTTATTGCCTATTTGGAGAATTTAGAAAAAAATAAAAATTATTTTTGTATGGAGAGAAAAAACGAGGAATTTTTTGAAAAAAAATTAGAAGCATTTAGAAAATTTATTTTGTTTCCTTATTAGTAATGAAGCCTCTACAAGGGATCCTACAGACATAAAAAATAAATTCCCAATTTTTAGGAAACGAGAATCAAGACGGCAGAATCCCTAGCAGGGATGAGATGGGTTAAGAAAAAGGTCGGGTTGAATTTTTGGATCGGGTTTTTGAAAGTTTCTTCGGCCGAGTTTCGGGTCGAAAAAAATCGGGTGATTTTTGGTAACCCGTCCCATCTCTGGACAGTGTTAATAAATGCAGTAGACTATGAAAAGATAAAAAATAACTAGAATTCAGTGGATTTGATTTTTAAATTTTTCTTCGATTTTAGACATCGAGATACTTAAAGATATTTTTCCTGAAAATAATAAGTGTAAAAAATAATAATGGAAAAATTAAAATAAATTAACGAATAATTGCCAATTATTTTCTAGTTCCTCCATTGTCTTTTTCTACATTATTGACCTTTATCGAGGAGTAAAAAATAATAGTTCTCGAAGGATTTTGAAGAGGGTATATTAATAAATAATTTCTAAAATTATTTTCCATTGTTTTAAACTCAATTTAAGTGTCGATTAATAATGGACTAAGATGCCCTCAAAATTTAAAAAAATTTTGATGATGAAAATATGGAGGAAAAAATAAAATAATTTAATTATGAGTTAGAATGTATGAAGTGGACAATCAAAATAATAATAAAGAATTGAGGGGAATATTGAAGGAAAAATGAAAAAAAATAAAAAGGGGCACTCGAATTTTTAAAAAAATTTTTGGAAGTAAAGATTGAAATTCAGACTAAAATAAAAAAAATTATTAATTTCAAAAAAATGAAGAAAATTTTTATGTAAAATGACCACAACGTTAGGGACATTCACTCCCCATAAAATGCCCTCCTCCAAAAATGGTCATCATTTTTGCATGGAAATTTGAGGGGTGGAAAAAAGAAAAAGAATGGCTTATATGCGGGACAGCAATTATTTATTTTTACATAAAATCTAGCTTACAATTGTCCTTCTAAATATATACTCGTTTTACTTGTTTTCATTGTTATTGGACACCCATTGAAACCATTGAAAGTAATTGTCAGTTCAAAATTTTAAAATAAAATAAAATTTGTGTTTTCCGGAAAAGAATATATGTACTTATAAAAATACAAACGGATAGATAAATAAATCCCAGAAGTATTGAGTTTTCCGGAAAATAGAAGATAAGGAGAATAGAGTGTTCCGGAAAAATATAAAAGAGAGAGTAAATATAAATATTACGGAAGAGTGTATTTTCCGGAAATACATAAGTAAGAATAAAAAATATAGATTAATAGATTCCGGAAATATTTGTATTCCGGAAGGATATAAAATAAAGAGAACAAGGTATTCCGGAATAAAAATACAAAATATAGAGGGAATATATTAAATATTACGGAAGATGTATTTTCCGGAAAAATACATACATTCCGGAAAAATACAAGTATATACCTAAATAAAAAATATAGATGAATAGATTCCGGAAATATTGGTATTCCGGAAGGATATAAAATAAAGAGAACAAGGTATTCCGGAATAAAAATACAAAATATAGCGGGAATATAAATATTACGGAAGAGTGTATTTTCCGGAAATATAAATAAAAGTAAAAATACAAAATATAGAGAGAATATATTTCCGGAATTATATTACAATGCTACCGGAAAACACATATTATTTACGAAAATACATAATTGTATTTTAAAAATTGTTACAATAATATTACCAAAATGTTAAAAGGGGAAAATATCGGCTATAATGACCTAAACTAAATATATAAAAATTGTAGGATGAGTAAAATCCTCTCTATATAATTTAACGGATTTTCTCTCCCATTGAGACGCGCAATTTAGTTGAAAATTGGGTAAAAAGACGGTTATAATATTTTACGCATGGCTTGTTTAAATCATTTTTGGGGATATAAAAGTTTTAGGAGCAAAAAAGGGATAAATAATAAATTGGTTAAAAAAGATAAATGTCCGGTTCTGATAAAGAAAAAAATGGGTAATAAAATTAGAAGAAATAAAAAATTTTTTCATTTAAAAATTTTTGAGGAAAAAAGGTGAATTTATCCCAAAAATAGAATTTCCTAAAGGTGACAATTGGTGCCAAAAATTTTTTTCTAATTTAGGGACCAAAATGTCCATACTTCCGAATTTCTAAAAATTTTAAGAAAAAAGGTAAATTTACCCCAAAAATTAATTTTCATTAAAGATGACAATTGATACCAAAAATAAAAAAAATCCAGGGACCAAAATGTCCAATATTTTTAATTTACTTTCACTTATCTCAAAATTTCACTCTACTCTTAAAAAAATATCAATTTCTAACATAAAAGTACTGACTGGTCAAGTGGTCACGGAACCATTTATTGCTCTTAAATAATTCTCTCTTAATTGAAGAAAAGAATAAAAGGCAAAAAATCTTCGTTTATCGAGTTGTGAATATATTTGAATGAGGAGCTATTCTCATTGAGGAAAGCACTTTAGGGGGGAGGGAAATTTTTGGGTGAAGAATGAGAGAGGAAAGAGGAGAGGAAAATGAGAAGATTTCGCGCAAGATAACGGGTTTCAGTCGCAACTTGTATTATGAGGGAGGAGGGAAGAGGAGGGAAGAATGAAGGAGGGTGGAAGAATGAGGGAGGGGGAAGAAAACGATTTATTTTCTAACAAAGTGTCGATATATGTACTTTTCATAAAGTCAAAAATTCTAAAAATGCTAAGATGTAAATTTTTGGAATGTTAAAAGATGAAGAAGAGGAAGAAATGAGGAAGAGGAGAAGAAAGAAACGAAAAGGAAGATGAATGAAGAGGAAGGGAAAGAGGGAGATGGAGATGAAGATGAAGAGGATGAAAAGAGAAATAATGAAGAAGAGTAGGAGGAAGATAAGGAAGGAATATGATGAAGGAGAAGAGAAAAAATGAAGTGTAAGAAAAAGAAAATAAATGGGTTGGGTGAGAGAAGTTGAATTGCCCTAGAGTTGACAGATAGTAGAGAGAAGTATCTATTTAAATATAGCTGACAGATGGGCTTAAGTACATCCGCAAAAACAACAAAATAAATATTCAAAGTGTCAGAAAGAAGAATAAATGGAAATTGATTTTTTGTGATTTTTTTGGATTTTTAAAAATTAGGCTGACAAGGAGGTACTACTCATGACAGTACAGGGAGGCTGCCTAAATAACCCCAATTCGAAAATATGTCCCTATAAGATATATAATTCTCCCTAGCCCTAGAAGGATATTTAATCTTATAGCTATATTCAACCTTATTTCAAATTAAATTCATTTTTGGCCTCTAAAAGTGTATACATTAAAGAAAATTTTTTTTGATGAATGACCATTAATACATTAAAAATGTATAAATATTAAATATGAACAGGGAGCCCAATAATCCCCCTCCTTCTCCGCGCAATTGGCAAACATTTTCACACAAAATCCTTTTAAAAAGGCCAAAATCTGAAGAAAAGGATTGATGGTTTTGTGACCTTAACAAATATTTTGAACATACATATTTAATAGAAAACATTTTTATTGTGTTTGGGTTGGCAAGTAAATAAAAGGAAGGATTTATTTGAGGTAGGGAAATATTTATTTTAAGAGAGAGGGATTTTTGGGATAAAATATCTTCTTAAGGGAAAATGGAAAGATTTCGTTAAAAATTGGGTCTTGGAACTTCCAGCATAGAAAAGAATCTAAGGAGGTAATTTCCAAATTCAAGACTCTCTCTAGGCATTTCAACTTCTTGGGGGCGACTTCAAACTCTTAACTCAGGCTCCGGCAAAGAGCCTAACGTCTCCATCTCTCTCCCATCCGGAGCTAGCTCCTGAAAATATGCTCAGAACTTCCTTAGACCCCAACAGAACTGCCCTAAACCTAACGAAGCCTCTAATATTAAATAAATTTCCCAAAAAGACAAATGACCTCCAAAAACATCAAAAAATCCAAAAAAGCGCCAGATGGGCGGGGATGACAAAAGATGGATGACAAAGGAGGGTATAGAGGGACTCAAACAATTGTAACCACTCAAATTTGTGTTCTCGCCTTGTGTGAGGTCGCGGTGCTTTTTTTCTTAGCATGTTCAAGGCCAAGATTGAGAACGTTTGAAAGAATGAGAATTTTTGAGGGAAAGCTTATTTTGTATGCCAAAAAGAAAGAAAGGATTGAAAATAAATAAAAAAAATTTTTTTTTAATTAATATTAAAATCTATTTAAAAAGCGGTTTCCCTCGTTCTCTCTCATTTAACATTCGAAAATGAGAGAGAGAGTGAGAGAAAGGCGAAACAGCACATCTCTGTTATATATTTCGAATTTCGATTTTACCTTCGAACTTGGGGTTTAGAGACCTTCAACTACAGTTGGGCGGGGTCGGTATCGATAGGGCGGAATGATTAATCCAATATCCCAATCCCGATTTTCTGTTAAAATATCGATACAGGCCAACTCTACCTTCATCCTCTCCTTTTTAGATACCTCTCGTCTTCGATCAAGATCTTTTCAGGACGTAATTCGTAAATGAGATTCGAATAATAATATTTTTTAGAAGTAGCAACAGGTGTGGAATTTTTTAAATGAAATCCCGTTTAGAAAAAATATTTTATTTTGAAAATAAAAGAGAGAAAAAAATAAATGGACAAAATTATAGCTAATTATTTTATCTCTTTTTTGGTTAATGAAAGAAGCGCTTTTGGCCTTTTAATTATGAGGAATAAGGGAATATTTTTTCTCGTTTTTTAATATTTTAAAAAATTAGAGAATTTTTGTGAATAAATGATATTCAATAATTTAAAAAATATTTTTTTTAATTTTCTGATCAAAGAAAAAGAGCCGCCTATTAATTTTCACTTTTTTCGCAAGCAACAACCAGTCGTAGTCTATCCACAATAACTTTGGTTATTTAAATACAATAAAGATGAAATTTTGAGATTTATTAGATAACATGTTAAAGAATAAAAATACAAAATTTTAGATTTTTAGATAAAATATGAACAGAGATATGAATTTTTGAATGAATGAAGTCGCCCTTTGGTATAGCGACGAATTAACTTTAAGTTTAGTTTTAATTAGGAATTTTTAAAGCTAATTAATTTTGTCAGATTTTACTCGTTTCTAGAGTTGGTTTAAAAATATTTAAATATTTTGGGGGAAAATAGAAAAAATATTTAAAAAATATTTTTGTTAAGTGAACAAACATGTGGGTAAACTTGATTGTATAGGGGGTATCTTAATAAATTTGTTTTGACAATAAAATAAAAGAAAAACTTTTTTTATTAATAATAAAACATTAAATTAAGCATTTTTTTATATTTATTTAGTATCAACTGATTTTTATTTTACCGTTTTGTTGCGTAAAATATGCATAATAGGTATGTACATAAATGAATAATAATTAAAATTCTGGGGGAAGGGAGGAGGGGAAAAAATATTTTTTAGAGAATAATAAAACTTTTTTTGTATTTCTTTTTCTATTAAAATAAACTTGAAAACACAATAGAAAAAAATAAAAATACAAAAAAACACATTTATTTTAATTTTGCAACTTTTCTAATTTCACTTACTCTGCACGCGGCCAAAAAGCTCGTAGGCAGAAAAACATGTAATATGGGTAACTAGAAATTCTATAACTTTTGAATAAATAAAGATAAAAATCTAAAATAAAAAGCAAAAGAAAGAGGAGATTCTATACTACAAAAAAATTGAAAAATAAAATTTTGAATAAATTGTTTAGAAAATTTATGAATTTTTAAGGAGAAATTTAGCCATATTTTAGGCATATTTAGACATATTTTTTGCTTAAAATAAACAAAAAAATAGAAAAACTAAAAAGTGACAATTGTAACATTAAAAACAGGTCCAATAAAGTTATGCGCTCATTAAAAGCGGCTGTCTACTATAAAAATAACAACAACAACAAAACATTAGGTAATCAAAAGATTAGCGCATATTTAGCAAATTTTATGTGTTTTTTTGTGGAACAGGGAAAAAAATAAATTAAAGAATTGTGAAAACAAGTTAAAAATAAATTTAAAAAATAATTTTTATTTAATAAACTATTAAATAATTACTTAATAACAGGCCAGACATAAAGAGAGAACGTTAAAAAATTATTTAAAGGAAAGACAAGCATAGAAAAACATTTAAATTGAAAGGACAAAAGGAATAATGAAAGCAGGCCGTATGTGGACTCCGTGGCGCAACGGTAGCGCGTCTGACTCCAGATCAGAAGGTTGTGTGTTCGAATCACATCGGGGTCAAAAATTTTTGTTTTTATAAAAAATTGCAAAATAAATAAAGGAAAATGTTAAATTGATTTTTAGACGAGTAATTAATTATTTTTTATCAAAAAATTCGAAAAAAATTAATTTTATTTGACTTTCTTTCGGAAAAAATTATTTCTGGGAAAAATAAAGACTTAGCGTATATTGGCACCTAATCTTATCCATAACTATTTTTAAACTTATCCGAAAATTACCAAATTTTAGAAATAAATAAGGGACATGTCCGTGAATATTCTTACAAATTTTGGTGATTTTAGGATTATTTTAAATATTATTATGAATTTTTAATCTCTTATATTCAGGTAAAATTTAGATATTTTCATAATTTATTTTAAAAAGAAGTCCAAAAAAATCTAAAAAATTCTTCAAATTTTTTTATATAATACTGAAAATGAATAATACAATCAAGTGATAAAAGCATCCAATTTGGATTAAAATTGTATAATGCAAATCATAAATTATAAGGCAATGAATACTAACTAGTTACCGAATTTTCTTTAATTTTTTGAAATTTATTCATTGCCTTGAGACAAAAAAATAACGGCAAAAATGTTTAAATAATTCTCAAAAAATTCAATCAACTTCCTCAACTTTAGGACCCCCAGCATTTGCATAGTTGCCATAATTTGCACCTCCGCCTCCTTGAGGAGCTCCACCACCTTAAATTTTTTGAGGTGAATTTCTGACTTTTATTGCTTAGTTGAGAGGTCCAAGAGGAATTTTCTAGTCAAGTCTTGAGGCCAAAGTCTTGGTCCGGGTCTTATTTCGGAAAAATTTCCCTTCTTGGACCCCTCTACTATTTAATTTAAATTTCTGATTTACCCCCTCCTTGATGAAGCTTGGCCATAATTTTGGACAAAACTCGTTGTGATTCTTTCAACTGATCGTCATATTCGTCCTTTTCCGCCGTCTGATTAGAATCCAACCAACGCAAAGTCTTATCAACAACTTCCTTGGCTTGATCACGATCAGCCTGGGGAAGTTTGTCTCCATAATCCTCCAAACTATTTTTGACCTAAATAATTTTTTTTGAAGGAAGAGATTCACAGGACGAGCTACCTGATACAAATATTGCTCCAATTTATTGCGAGAATCAACCCTTTCCCGTTGTTTCGCATCTTCAGCCTCAAAACGCTTTGCCTCGTCAAGCATTCGTTGAATTTCTGATTGGCTAAGCCGCCCCTTTTCATTTTTAATTTGGATTCGATTAGATTTCCCTGTTGATTTGTCCAATGCAGAAACATGCAAAATCCCGTTAACATCCAAATCAAAAGTAACTTCAATTTGGGGAACGCCTCGAGGGGCTGGAGGGATGCCGTAAAGATCGAAACGTCCCAAAAGGTTGTTGTCCTTAAAAATTGGGAATTTTTGTATTAAATAGATAAAAAAACTTTTTGGTTGACCTTACTCTAAAATATACCCTTGGAGCTGAAAAATAATGAGGTGTAGCTTACATTAAGGGTATTTTCGCTTAGCCAGCTCCCCCACCTAGTACCAGCTAAGTTTTAAAAACATATCTTAGAGGTTTATTTATTTTGTGGATATCCTTGGGGTTGAAATAGGGGGTGTATCTCAAACGGGAGAGGGGGGGGGATGATGAGGCTATCAGTATATAAAACGGGAGGTGTATCAGAACGAGAGAGAGGGGCGCCCCCTGCCATTGCCAACATAATTTTAATACCATCTTAAAATTAGGTTTATCCATCTTTTGGAGGTATCCTACATAGTAAGATCCGACTATTAATCTCCAATTTATCCACCTTAGTCAAAGCTCTTTCTCCTTCATAAACTTGAATAGTAACAGCCGGCTGATTATCAGCATAAGTAGTAAATGTTTGTGAGGTTTTGTGAGGAATTGTAGCGTTGCGTTCAACAAGTTTGGTCATCACACCCCCAGCCGTTTCTATTCCCAAAGAAAGTGGAGTAACGTCAACGAGAAGAACATCCTTTGTTGTTTCATCCCGAACCCCAGACAAAATAGCCGCTTGTACCGCAGCCCCATAAGCAACTGCCTCATCAGGGTTAATAGAGAGATTCAACTCTCTATCGTGGAAGAATTCCCGCAACAATTTCTGAACTTTGGGAATACGTGTTGAACCCCCAACCATTACAATCTCGTCAATTTTGCTCTTGTCAAGGCGGGCATCTCTGAAATTTTTGAATTAGAGGCATTTTTAGGTACCCTTAATTACCTCAAAGCTTGTTCAACAGGCTCCAATGTCTTCTTAAACAACGGAGTGCAAAGCTCCTCAAAACGAGCTCGGCTAATTTTAGTGTGGAAATCAATTCCTTCAAAAAGAGAGTCGACTTCCAACTGAAAGAAAAATTTTTTCAGAAATTTTTAAAAATTTTTGAATATACAGTAGCCTCAGTTGAACTACTCAAAGTGCGCTTAGCACGTTCCGCTGCCGTTCTCAAACGGCGAAGAGCACGGGGGTTGTTACTAATGTCACGACCTTGTTTACGCTTGAATTCCTGAAAGGGAAAAAGTTTTTTCAAGTTAAGGAAAATTTTTAAGTACTTGTTTAAAGTGCTCAACAAGCAAATTATCAAAATCCTCCCCTCCCAAGTGTGTATCGCCAGCGGTTGATTTAACTTCAAACAAGGAACCTTCAGCAATCGACAACACGGAAACGTCGAAAGTACCACCGCCAAGGTCGAAAATGAGAATATTCTGAAGCGGAGAAAATTTTTGAAATTTTTTTCGAAAATTTTCCAGAAAATTCCCCACCTGATCCCCCCTCATTTTCTTATCCAATCCGTAAGCCAAAGCAGCCGCCGTCGGTTCATTTATAATTCGCAATACGTT